>CANYBF011691497.1:0-16384 GCA_948192965.1 Dalechampia spathulata | reverse complement strand
TTATATTTATTATTTAATAAAATATTTATTATATTATATAATAAATATTTTATTAAATAATAAATATAATAATTTAAAAGGGATGGGGAGTGGGCTGGAGAACCGGGGAGGGGCAGGGGTTGGGTGGGGTGGGCAGGTGTCGGGTCAGGGATGTTGGAATGGTCCAGGTGGCAATTTTTTCACTCTGGCTGCTGGTCATACCAATGGCCATAACTTCTCTCCTCACCATGTCACTCCAAAATTTACACCTAATCTGGCCGCCGGTTTGACCAGCGGCCAGAACAAAAAACATCCTAAGACCGTAATTTTTTTAGTTTTCACCTTAAATCGGTAAATTTTCAACATTTTATCACTAAAAATGTAAATTGCCCCAGATTTTACCTGTGTTAATAGCTGGTTTTAGTTGAGAGTAGGCCTGTTATGAGGTTACCGAATTGCAATTAAAGCACCCGAGAAAATGAATACAAATATGTTAGAGAAGATTTAACAGAAGAGAGGAAAAGTTAATGTGAGTGTGAGTTAATAGAGGCACTTGACCTTAGAATCGATGGATTCACCATTGAACCGCATAAGCTGGAAGTTAACGGTGATGTGTATGTGGTGAGTGACGTAAGTTTTGACAAAACTTTGGGCCAAATCAACGTGAATAATTGACCAAATGAACGACTCAAATCTAAGGAGATCTTAATGGATTTACAAGTTTAAGTTGCATAACCCCCATAATATAATAAACTAGCCTAGCAAGTATAATTGTAAACTAGAAGTGGATAATGAATTACAATTACTATTAGGTTGTTAAAACATCTAAGTCCTTAAACAACTATTCAAATACATGAATACTTGGTAAAGTATACACATATATGGGGGAATATAACTAGTAATAGTTAATACTATCTATAGCAAAATAAGCTTAATTTTGTATAAGTTATACTATAAAAATAGAAGATGTAAATGCATTACTTCAGCAGCTATGAATTTATAGGAATATATTGAATTAATTAGATATGACATAAAAGATAATGAATTTAAGAATAATTAATTAAATCATTATTCTTTAAATAATATCATATTTATGTGATAATAAACTTATGTAATGAATCCAACTACTTACATGAGATAGAAATTATGAAATAGTAAAATAGAGTAAAAAGTTTAAATGAGAATTTAGCAATCAAAATTAATTGGTTACATGTGGCATGATTAAAATTCAACGACGTATGTAAATGCTTAATATCTAAACAAGAATACATGGAGTATCCACGTAAATATCTGATTAATATGCTAAGTATTTGTACATATCAGGCAAAAATAATAGGGGGATTGCAGTTGTTTCTTCATAAAGAGATGAAGGCCAAACAAAAGCAGGTTTGTGTTTAACAATAGTTATGTTAAAAATGTAATTGCAAGTAGAATCAAGAGTTTGATGATTTAGGTTTCCATACGTAAATTAATATGTATATTAGTTAAATTTTATTATTAATGGTTATGCAATTTATAGATATTTTGAATGGTTTTAGACACATAGTTATACCTTTGCTAAGGATCTAAGCTCTTAATGCAATATATTACAAATCTAAATTTATATGTATATATATAATGATATTAATTTACAATATACTAGAAATATTAAGATATCCTTATTTACTGCTATACTGATATTTCATGTTTGCAAACATGATAATGTCATGCATCATTCATCATTATCATGACATTATGGAGAAATAAGGGAGGTGTTATGACTTACATAAAAAAAAAAGTAACAAATGATTATGATATGAGGTTATATGTAATATTAATCCCTTCCTCCATAATAGTGGTAGGTTATGATTTTGATCCCTTGCCACTAAACATTATACTGGCAGGTTGTGAATTTGATCCCTTGCAACTAAACATTATACTAATAGGGTATGATGTTGACCTTTTACCGAAAGTTATTATATTGGCAAGTGGTAATATTGATTCCTTGTCAGATGTTTTGATAAGTGAGATTTGATCCCTATTTAGTATAGATAAAGTATAAATAGAAACTAAAGTTGATGGGATCATAAAGAAATAATGAATTTACAAAAAAAAAAGAAGATTGATTTGCATAGAAGTGATGAAATAACAGGGAACCGAGGAATGCAATTCATATTTGCATTCATTATTATATAGCATATGCTGCTATTCCATTGATGTAAAAAATAAAATATAATCGATTTACGAATGCAACATTTTGTATAAAGAGTTAATCATAAAGAATTTTTATAATGATTATTCATTATTAATTGTATACTTTTCATCGATTGCATATTGATATTGAGAAATTCTTGTTTCATTTTTTGAAAATATTTTTAGTAATTATTTATATTTATATCAAGAAAATGATTAAATTTTATTTACAATACAGTTATTACCAAATATTGCTGAGTTTTATACTTAACATTTATCATTTGATAAATGCAGGTTAAAGTAATCCAGAAACATGTTCAGATCAAAGAGGCACTAAGACAGTCAAGATACTTCGAGTCTTCTACGATCCTTGAAAATACATTTTAATAATATAATATAATCCTAGCGAATGTTTTGTTATGCAATTATCATTGTATAGCTTATGAGCAATTAAATATTTTGTATTAGTATAATTATATATCCAGTTATATGGCTCATTTAAATTACTTATGGACATCCTATATGAACAAGTAATAAAGTTGATGATTATAAAAAAGAAAGTACATATCCCTTGTAAAGTGATTATGAATTCTTAAATACACGGTTTTTATTTATCATCCTATGAGAGTATGTTTCACCAATCGGGTGTGACATGATTTCTCAATTAAATATTATATTAATTATGATTTGCTTGTCTCTCGACATGATTAGTTATAATTGGATGTTAATTAATTTTCAAATAATGCATGATGATCTTGGAATCTTCCATTTTGTGTGTATGATCAATTTTTGCCTTAAAATTGGTTTTTAATTATTTTTTCACTTAATTTCCATATTAAAGCTATTTAATTTATTTTCCATTGCAATGATGGATGATTAAGATTAAATTGAGAAATAAATTGAGCTTGAATAACTTATTAGAATGATTTTAGGAGTTTCCTTTCATTTTTATGATACTTTCATGATCTGATTGATGTTAATTCCTCTTTTCATGAATGTTGCTTATACATTTAGTGGACCTTGATCCTTGATTAATGCTTGCTCATAGCACTGAATTGATCAATCATATCCCTCTATCTTCTTTGTTATCTATCATTGATTATTTATTTTGTCTACTCGTTTATTTTTGTTCATGCATTTTTAACTTGTGCATCTTTTTCCCCATATGGAGTGGTGGAGATGTTTCTTAACATCTCATTTTTGTATCATTAAAGCTTTTATATAATAGAATAGGCCTCTATTTTATTAGTTTCCCTCTTAGCATGTATAATTAGCATTATTCATTATGTACCCCTATCTCTTCTTTCCCTTTCTATGGGTCATTATTGCTATTTCTTGTTATCATGTTTGCTTTATTTTACTATCATGTTATATCTGCCATGATTGCTATCATGCTACATTGTATGATTATTCATGATAATTAATGCTCGTACACCTTCTTAGGTTAATTAATCTGCTAAGATGGTAAAATTGAACTTGAAACTCTAACATCATATATTTTCATCACCCAAACCTATCTCTAAAGGGTTTAACTTAGCATTCATGTCATGAATCAGTTGAAGTAAATTAAAAACCATTTGGTAGCAACTCCATCTTGCAACCTCTAGTGGGTCCGTATCATTCCTTAATGGAGCTCCTCAAGAAGACAACCCTTCTGCTCCAAGCAGGCCCCTGGTGTCATTTATTATAAACCTCACTTTGAGTCACAACGAAAGCTCTACCCATAAAGATATTTAATGTTAAGGCTTTTTTTTCTAATAAGTAACTATTTTTCTTGCTCATTGATTGGTTATCTCTCAATTTATGAGTATTCAAGCTCTTCCTATTGTATTCTTAATTCACTCTTTTGTTGGATTTTGGGGAGAGTTTATTTTATTATGAAGATTATTGTAATTTGAGACTTTATTATCAGATTGACTCTTTTATAAAGGTTTGGGTGTAATTGTTGAAAATACTAGGTTTAGATTCTTAATTTAAAAAAATCTAAGGATTATAATCTTATTAAAAGAATAGTGAAATTATTGAACCGCTAAATATGTGTTCTCTATTGGGATTTCAAGTATTATTCTTAAAAAATTTTGATATAAATATTCAAAAATTAACTTAAATGCTAAAATACTTAAATAGAAAAGCTACAACTTTAGTTCTTGATATCCAATCTTTATGCATTTGTGATCCATGTCTTCTTGGGCAACTTATATCTTGTTGTGAATCTTCAGTTAATAATACCTTGATTTTTAATAAACAAATTAGAAAAAATGACCTTAGGACAAAAGGAAAAATTTTGTTATAAATATCATCTTAATTCATCTCATTTTATCATAAAAGACTTTTCTTCTTTCATACTTTGGCAAATTAAAAATTCCTCTTCTTAGAAAACTATAGATTTACATAGAGAAGTTCTTCTAGGATAAGAAACAATTGGTTACAAAAGTTTTTGTTGAAAAATTTGTTGTAATAAGTTTAAAAAATCTTATTTATTATAACAAAATTTTCAAAATGAAAGTGTTAGACCATAGGTTTTGATGTTCGAGTCACGTGTGAATCAATTTAAATTATTTGCAAGTTTTCAATAGTTTTTTATGACTGGTATAGGCGTACCGGTTTTCGTACGGGCGTATCGAATGACTTAGTTGAGTGGTACGACCATACGGCAACCGTATCTAGTTAGAACTGTTGTATTGAATTTGGTACGAGCATACCATTGGGTTGTAGGACCGTACGCGAGCTCACAGGAAAATTGTTTGTCAGGAAACTGTTTTGGTACGGGTGTACCATTGGGTGGTACGGCAGTACGTGAGCTCACAGGAAAAGTGTTTGTCAGGAAACTTGGATTGGTATAGGCGTACCAAATGATGGTATGACCGTACCACATTTCCCTCTCATTTTCTAACGGTAAAATTTGAATCCGTATAGACATACATGTCTGATACGGTCATATGCGACTTAATTGAAAGGTTTTAAACCCTTTCAAATAGCTATTTTTATAATACAATTTTTCATATCTTTCATTCTAACGACTAGTTCTTGTAGAGCAACTTCCTTTGAGCCTTGATTATCAATTGCAAGTAAGTTTAACTTGTATTTGTGTATTGAGCTATCAAATACTCTCTGTTATTTTATTCCCATAACCTAGGTATTAGGTTCTGTATTTGTAGGATTGGTGTCTAATTAATCCTTGGGGATTAAGTTGTATTTGAGAGCTTGTAAGGATAGTTCTTTACAAAGGTTTGAGTGTGAGCCTTAAAACACCGGGGTTATTGGATTCATTTATGGAATCCATTGTGTAAATTGATTGAGAATTAGTGGAACCCTAAGTTAAGACTTAGGAGAAAGTAGACGTAGGCAAGAGTTTAGTCAAACCACTATAAATTACACGTGTTGCCTTCCGCAAGAGTATTTTCATTTGGTATCAGAGCATTTGGTGCTCATTACAAAGAAGAAGTAACATTCTTGAGCTAAAGATCCTATGGTAATAAGTGAGTGTCAATCATTTACAAGAGCCACATACTTTGATGAAATGGACTATCCATACTAGAAGCACTGAATGGAAGTTTTCTTGGACAGCGGTGGAATTGAGTTGTACGACTTAATGGTGAAAGAGCACTTACCTTCAGCAATCACAATTGATAGCGTTGTTTCTCTTAAGGATAAAGATGATTGGACAATAAAAGAATTGAATGCAAACTTTCAAAATAAAAAGGCAATGAACATACTATATTGTGCCATAAGTTGTGAAGAATTTTGTCGAGTATTACATTATGTCATGGCAAGGCAAGTGTGGATTGCATTGGAGACTCACCACGAAGGAACCAATAAAGTTTGGAACAAGAAGATTCAATTACTGACCTATCAATATGAGTTATTCAAAATGAAGGCAGATGAGTCAATTTCTGAAATGTACAATCGACTCATGGTGATCAAAAATGGCCTAATGAAGCTTGGCAAGATATATCAAAAAGAAGACATCAATAACAAAATCTTGTGAGTGCTGCCTAAAAAAGATTGGGAGACTAAAGTAACATCCATCAAAGAAGCAAATGACTTATCGGTATTATCAATCGATGTGCTTCTCAAGAAGCTGCTTACACATGCGATTACCCTTAAACAAAGGGTAAAAGAAGATAAGCGCAGAGGAATTACACTTAAAGCTTCAAAAGAAGAAGATACCTCTTCCACAAGAGAAGGGGACCTTGAAGATGAAGTAGCTCTCCTTTCCAAATGTGTGACAAACTTTCTTATGAAGAAGAAGAAATTTGAAAAGGATAGCAAAAAGCTATTTGAGCAAAGAAGGGAATTCAACCGAAGGGACCATCAACGAAGGAATCAAACCATTTGCTATGAGTATAACAAACCGGGACACATGAGGAATGAATGTCCTTGCCTCAACAAACCATCCAAACCTTTTAAAAATAAGGCATTGAAGGCTACGTGGGATGATGACAGTGAATCAAATGAGGAGATGTCCGATGATGAAGAAGCAACCAATCTTTACTTCATGGTATTCCTAGATGATGAGGAAAAGGATGAGGTAATTACATCATCTCAATCTTATTATAGTAAAGATGAGCTTAATGATGATGATGATTGTAGTGCATTAGAAGCATTATTGGAAAAATATGAACTTTTTGTTAAAAAGCACAAATCACTTAAGAATAAGCATGCATGCACAATTGAGGATAAAAATGTTTTACAAAATGAATTTGATTTTTGTAAAATAAAACTTGAGAGTTTTAAAAAAGAAAACAAGTTTTTGAAAGATGAAAATGATAAGCTTTCAAAGGAAAAGGATTTGTTGAAAGACAATTTATCTAAGTTTGAACAAGGTGAGGTTAAGATAGATACCATTTTAAAACATCAAAAACTTACTGGTAATAAAGAGGGTCTTGGATTTAATCAAGATTCTTCCTACACTTCTAAGGGTATAGTTTTTGTCAAAGCCTCCACCTCACAACAAAATCCAAATGATTTGAAAAGAAAGATGTTCACCCTAAGACTCATAGAGCACATAAGCATGTCAATAAGGTGCATCATTGTTCATATTCTTATTCACACAATCATAATCATTCACATGCATCTAAGAAGAAATATGTGCACAATCATTCTAGGTTTAGAAATGATGTATGTCATTATTATAATAAAAAGGGGCATGCAACCAATAGATGATTTATTAGAAAGATGCATTGGAATGATAATGTAGATGCTTCTAACCTCCAAGAACCCAAGTACATTTGGGTACCAAAAAGAAAGTAAATATATTTGTTTTGACAAGTATGCGTGAGATCCAAGATCAATGTGAATAAGTGGTACCTCGATAGTGGATGCTCAAGGCATATGGCTTGGAATGCAAGTCTTTTCTCCCATCTTGAGGAATATTCAAGAGGTGATGTCACATTTGGAGATAATGCTAAAGGTAAAGTTATTGGAATTGGTAAGGTTGGTCAAGATTGCAACTTCTCTATTAATAAAGTTTTATTAGTAGAAGGATTGAAACATAACTTGCTTAGCATTAGTCAACTATGTGATAATGGTTTTAAAGTCATGTTTGATCTTAAAGGTTGTTATGTGCATAGCATTAGTGATAATAAGCTAGTCTTTCAAGGAGAAAGAATAGAAAACATTTACATGATTGATTTAGATTCTATTCCTAACAAGAATGTGAAGTGTCTTGTTTCCATAAGTGAAGACTCATGGCTTTGGCATAGAAAGCTTGGACATGCTAGCTTTGAAAGCATTGGAGACCTCGGGAAGAACGAGCATGTGGTAGGACTTCCAAAGATCAAATTTGCTAAGGACAAGGTATGTGAAGCATGCCAAATGGGAAAACAGGTAAAATCTTCATCTAAGGCTAAAAACAAGGTAACTTCTACCAAACCTCTTCAATTGTTTCATATGGATTTATTTGGTCCAACTAGGGTAGCTAGCTTAGGTGTTATGTATTATGCACTTGTTATTGTTGATGATTACTCTAGGTTTACTTGGGTTTCATTCTTAGCTCATAAAGATGATGTATTTGATGCTTTTCAAACTGTTACTAAAAGAATGCAAAATGAAAAGGGTTACTATATTTCCTCTATTAGAAGTGATCATGGAAAAGAATTTCAAAATAAAAGTTTTAAATCTTTTTATGAATCACTTGGTATTCATCATAACTTTTCATCTCCTAGAACTCCTCAAAAAAATGGGGTAGTTGAAAGGAAAAACCGGACTCTTTATGACATGGCACGTACTATGCTTGATGAGTACCAATTGCCTTCATACTTTTAGGTCGAAGCGGTCAATACCGCTTGTCTTTAATCGAGTTCATTTGACACCAATTTTAAATAAAAATCATTATGAGCTATGGAATGGTAGAAAACTAAGAATTTTGTACTTTAGAGTATTTGGTTGCAAGTGTTGTATTTTAAATACCAAGGATAATCTTGAAAAATTTAATTCTAAAATGGATGAAGGCATTTTCTTAGGTTATGCAACTTCTAGTAAATCATATAGGGTATTTAATAAACATTCTTTGGTTATTGAGGAATTAATGCATGTTATTTTTGATGAAACTAACTGCATTGGTCCAAGAAACGATAATGTTGATAATGACGTAGGAATTCTAATGGAACAAGGAAATGAGAAAGAACATCAACAAGAAGTTGTTCCCAAAGATGCTAAAAAAGAAGAAGTGGATTATCTTCCTCCTCACCTAGCTGCCACACATATAGAGCATGATCTTCCAAAGAAGTGGCAATTTCAAAAAGGACACTCCAAGGAGCAAATCATAGGTAAAATGTCAAAAGGGGTAACAACTCATTCTAAGTTTAAATACATTCATAATAACCTTGCATTTATTTCACAAATAGAGCCTAAGAATGTTAAAGATGCCTTAAATGATGATAGTTGGGTGTTAGCTACGCAAGATGAGTTGAATCAATTTGATAGGAATAAAGTGTGGACCTTAGTGCCTAAGCTTAAAGATGTGTTAATTATATGTACTAGATGGGTGTTTAAGAATAAGCTTGATGAAGATGGTGTTATAACTAGAAATAAGGCTAGACTTGTAGCTCAAGGGTATTGTTAAGAGGAAGGTATAGATTTTCATGAAACTTTTGCTCTTGTGGCTAGATTAGAAGCTATTAGGATGTTATTGGCATATGCATCTCATATAAACTTTAAAATTTTTCAAATGGATATCAAAAGTACTTTTCTAAATGGTTTTATAAATGAAGAAGTTTATGTTGCACAACCCCCTGGTTTTAAAGATTTTGAATTTCCAAACCATGTTTTCAAACTTACCAAAACTTTATATGGCCTTAAACAAGCCCCTAGAGCTTGGTATGATAGGTTAAGCACATTTCTTATTGATCATGGTTTTGACAAAGTCAAAGCAGACACTACATTTTTCATTAAGCATTACAAACATGATATTCTTCTTGTTCAAATTTATGTTGATGATATCATATTTGGTGCTAGTAATGAAAAGTTATGCAAGGAGTTCTCTAAGTGTATACAGGGAGAATTTGAAATGAGCATGATGGGAGAGTTGAAGTATTTCCTGGGACTTTAAGTTAAGTAATGTGAAGATGGGATCTTCATCAACTAATTCAAGTATACTAAAGAGATGCTCAAGAAGTTTGGATTGGAAGATGTTAAGGCTAGCAAGACACCAATGAGCATGACTACAAAACATTCATTAGATGAAAGTGGCAAGCTAGTAGATCAAAAGAAGTATAGAGGTATGATAAGTAGTTTATTATACCTAACTGCTTCTAGGCCTGATATTATGTTTGTTGTGTGTATGTGTGCTAGATTTCAATCCTCTCCTAGGGAATCTCATTTAAGTACTATGAAAAGAATTTTTAAATACTTGATTGGAACTATGGATTATGGATTGTGGTATGCAAAAAATGATTCTTTTGATTTGATTGCTTATTCTGATGCTGATTTTGATAGAAATTTGTTGGATAGGAAAAGTACCTCAGGTACTTGTCATTATTTTAGGTAATTGTTTGGTTTCTTGGTTTAACAAGAAGCAAAATTGTATATCTTTGTCAACTGCTGAATCTAAGTATAGATTTGCAGGTTGTTATTGTGCTCAGGTTTTTTGGATTCAATAACAATTAAAGGATTACAATATTTGTGTTTCTTGCACTTCTACTAAATATGATAACACTAGTGTCATAAATCTGTCTAGGAATCCTATTCAACATTCTAAGACTAAGCACATTGATATTAGACATCATTTTCTACATGATAATGTGCAAAAAGGGAAGGTTGTATTAGAATTTGTTGATACAACTCACCAATTAGTGGATATTTTTATAAAACCCTTAAATGAAGAATGATTAAATTTCATCAAATATGAATTAGGGATGATAGATGGGTCATTTTTGAAATAGGAGTGATTGGTAGACTTAGGAAACCTCAAGAAAATTCATAAAAACTCTTTAAAATTTTTCAGTTTTAAGTCCCCGTACGGTTGTACAGCATTTGGTACGCCCGTACGGATCCTATACGATCAATTCCTTCATTTCTGACACTTTTTCGTATAGCCTATACTCATTTCTGTACGACCGTACGTGATGTGGTATGGTCACACAAAATGTGGTACGCCCGTACACGTTGTTTTAAAGATTTTCTTCCAAAATAATCATATGGCCGTACGCTTGTCTTGTACGCCCGTATGCAATCATGAATTTCAAACATCTACAGCTCGTATCGTCGTACGTCTCACCCGTACACCTGCATGCTATATGAATTTTAAAGGCATTTTTTGGCTCGTATGGCCGTACACCCGTACACGACTTGAAAACGGTTTTAAAAGCCTCATTTTTCAATTTTCAACTCATTTTCACTCAGTTTTCTCTCAAATTTCCTTTGAAATCCTCTCCAAAAACACTCCTAACTTCTCACATTCTATTTTCTCATTCCATACTTGTCATTTTAGGTTTGTTTTTCAATCTTTTAACTGTTTTCTATTCTGTTTTTACTATTTCATTGATTTTTAATGCCTTTCTTAAATATTTTGATTTTCTAATTATTCTAGGCTATTTTAGTGCTTACAATTGTGTTTTGAACTTGTGTGTCAAATTTTATTGATTTCTATGAAGGTTTCATTTTTTGAGTTTTTTAAACCACGTCGAAACTCTACTAAAATTTTAAAAACTTCTGTTTTTCACTGTTTTATCAATTTTTCACTATTTTTACTCATGTCAGGTCCTACTGATCGCTGTGGCTCTTCCTCATAGAGAGTCAAATGCACTTATCCTCCCTACTCAGGCCATCATGGCTCTTCTTCTGCCGCTACCATCAGGACCTCCATTCTGAGTGAGAAAGTTTTCTCTCACTCTTGATTCACGTGTCATCCTACACTCTGCTAGATTGGTTTTGAGGATGAGGCTCTGGGTTATTTGGCCAATGTACATTGGTCAAATTTTATGTTTCTTCCTAACCAATACATTCAGTCTTTAGCATTAGAGTTTTTACAGACCTTTTATTTGTCTATTTCTTTTTCATGTACTTTTGATCTCTTCCGCAGATATCATTCTCTTTCTGCTTCTGAGTTTGATGCTCTGTTTGGATTTCCCACTGATGGTATTTCCAATGCCAAGTCTATGGTCTTTGATCACAAATCCTTTTGAAGGGATATTGCCCTCAACACCGCCTTCCAACCTTCTCGACAGAAAGCCTCCTACCTTAAATCCCCCGCTCTCTTTTATTATCATAAACTGATCTCCTATCTTATCTTTAGAAGATTATATTCTAATGACACTATTACGGGCCCTGACCTGATCTTCCTCTACTGTATGGTCATAGATACCCCCATCCAGTCTGGACGTTGGCTTTAGACCTCTTTTCATGAGGTTAGCGTCCAGAAGCAGCCTGGCAGAGCTATTCCTTTTGGTCCCATTATCCATCATATCTGCCATCAGCTACAGGCTTTCCCTCCTATCTGCCCTTCTCCAGGAACTTGCAGTCTTAACCTAGATCTCTCATTCATTGAGCACTCCATGCTTTTTGAACGCACTGCTGATGACGAGTTTGTGATCCATTCTGAGTATATCTCCAAACGGCTTGCTCACCTTTAGTCATTGGATCTTCCTAATGACACAATTTCAATCTACGGCTGGTGTGCTATAAAGGTTGTTTAGCGCCTGCAGGTTCCACTACCAGATGATACTCCTGTAGAGTGGCGCAACCAGCTGGATCCCTGTGCTGATGCCTCATAACAGGTGGCTCTTAGCCGCAAGCGTCAGCGACACTTTACTGGTGGATCCTCTTCTTCGGGTGCTATTCGTGAGCCTACTGATCTAGCTACCACTACTTCTACTCTTGCTGTTATTGCTACTCCTTCAGATCATATTTCTCAGCAGCTTGCTACCATCATTACTCAACTGGACCGCTTGGACACCTTTAAGCATCGTTTCAACTATATCGACCAGCAGCTTGGTCAGCATGTTGCTGACTTTCATGAGTTTCAGACATCCACATCAAAGGCTCTCCACTTTATTAGTATCATGATTGATCCTTTCATTATTCCTCCACCGAGTCCACCTCCTCCTCAGGACCCACAATGATATAGTGATTTTGATGTTGTCAAAGGAGGAGATGTTTTATATGTTTTATCTTTTTTATGACTTGATGTTAGTGAAGTTGATTATTAGATTTTTATTTTTATGTTTATATCTTGATGTTATTATTGTATTGAACATCTTTTTGATATTATATATAGAATGTTCATTCAGTTCATTATTGATGTTTTATTTTGATTGTTCTATTGATTATTTGATTTATATTTGTTCTCCTTTCCTTTATGATTTGATTTATTTTTATCTCATGGCATGTATTCTAAAACAAAGGGGGAGATTTCCAAAATTTTCAAATCAAAATTTCATTTAAATAAGTTTTTGCAAATTGAACTTAAATTGATTACCAACATTAAAAGGGGGAGATTGTTGGACCCTAGGTTTTGATGTTTGAGTCACATGTGAGTCAATTTAAGTTATTTGCAAGTTTTGAATAGTGTTTTATGACTGGTACGGGTGTACCGGTTTCGATACGGGCGTATCGAATGACTTAGTTGAGTGGTGCAGTCATACGACTGACTGTTCCTAGTTAGAACTGTTGTATTGAGTTTGGTACGAGTGTACCATTGGGTGGTATGACCGTACGCGAGCTCGAAGGAAAATAGTTTGTCAGGAAACCTGTTTTGGTACGGGTGTACCATTGGGTGGTACGGTCATACGTGAGCTTGCAGGAAAAGTGTTTGTCAGAAAACTTGGATTGGTATGAGTATACCAAATGATGGTACGACCATACCACATTTCCCTCTCATTTTCTAACGGTAAAATTTGAATTAGTACGGGTGTACATGTCTGGTATGGTAGTACATAACTTAATTGAAAGGTTTTAAACCCTTTCAAATGGCTATTTTTATAATGCAAATTTTCATATCTTTCATTCTAACGACTAGTTCTTACAGAGCAACTTTCTTTGAGCCTTGATTATCAATTGCAAGTAAGTTTAACTTGTATTTGTGTATTGAGCTATCAAATACTCTTTTTTATTATATTCCCATAACTTAGGTATTAGGTTTTGTATTTGTGGGATTGGTGTGTGATTAATCCTTGGGGCTTAAGTTGTATTTGAGAGCATGTGAGGATAGTTCTTGTAAAGGTTTGAGTGTAAGCCTAAAAACATTGAGGTTATTGGATTCATTTATGGAATCCATTGTGTAAATTGATTGAGAATTAGTGGAACCCTAAGTTCAGACTTAGGAGAAAGTGGACGTAGGCAAGAGTTTGGCTGAACCACTATAAATCACACGTGTTGCCTTCCGCAAGAGGATTTTCACAAAGGTATTAACACCTTGGAATAAACATGGTCTCTTCCATGATTATAAATAAATATAGAATTTTAATGATATTTTACTAATTATTATATTTTCATCATGTGTGTTCAATGTTACTTTTAATCATTTGATGTTATTTTTGTTATTTTCTATAAAGTTTTTCAATATTTTTAAATTTTAATAAAATATTACATATTATTTAAAATTTTATTTTAACATTATAATATTAATCTTAATAAAATTTTATTATTAGACATATCAATTTTATAATAAGATTTTTATCATTTTAAAATTTTATTATTATACATATCATTTAAAATTGTATTATAACATATAATTTTAATCTAAACAAAATTTTATTATTATACATATTACGTTTATAAAAAGATTTTTTATTTAAATTAAAATTTAGAATAATTTATATTAATATCATTACTTTAATTAATTCTCTTATAATAACTTCATATGCATTAATATTTTTTGCTCTATCTTAATATTATTTTATTTTATTTTACATCATATTTATGATATTTATACTTATACTACCATTAATTAATTAATATATTATATTTTACCATAGATTTAAAAATGATTAAATAAATATAGTCATTCATAATATAAATTAAAATACACTTGAATATATATATAATATAGGCATCATATTTTAATTCAAATATATAATTATTTTCAATTCATAAATTTCTTAGAAGCTAAAATATAATTTATTTTCATTAACCACTCTTTTATCACTATTAAAATATTTTCATTAGTTTGTCTTACCTAATAAAGATACAATTAAAAAATATATGATAAATATATTTGATATGTCCTCAATCATATTTTAAAAATTATAACTATTACTATTCAGTTTTTGCTATTTATTTTAGGTAAGTAAACATTTATTTTCGAATATGAATAGAATTCTTTTGAATAAAAATTAGTTTCTATATAATATTAGATAAAAATTAATTTTTACAAATTAAAAATATTACTATTTAGTTTTCATATTTATTTTATTTTATATAGAATTAGATAAAATTGATTTTCTATAAAATCAGTTAAAATTAATTTTTATAAATTAAAAATATTAATATTTCGATAGAATTAGATTAAAAATTAATTTTTCAAACTATACTATTACTATTCAGTTTATTATATTTATTTTATACAAAATTAGAAAACTTAGTTTCTATAAATTAAAAACTGCTACTATACAAAATTAGACAAAAATTAATATTTACAACTTAAAACTACCACTATTTAATTTTTATATCTATTTTTTATATAAAATAGATAAACATTAATTTCTATAAATTAAAAATATTACTATTTTAACTTTTCATTTTTATTTTATTTTATATAAATTATTAAAAATTAATTTTCATAAATTAAAACTATTACTAATTTTTATTACTCTTTTCTATAATATTATATTTGTTGACTTTTCAATTTTGATAACTCTTAAAAATTGATATTCATTGATTTTAAATTTACTGTTAACTCAATTTAAGTGGATTTTTGTTTATCCAATTTTATTAATATTTATATTTTGGAGATAATATTTTCTATCTTTTTAATTGCTTGATAATCACATTGGATTTGACTTTTGAGGCGATTGATTGATTTTAAATGGATAAATGATATATACTTGATGAATGTTTTGATTAAAGATCTTAATTGCATATTTCATAATTATTTGTCTTTGTATTTTTAGTAATTATCTTGAGGATTATTATGGTAATTATTTTCAAATCATAGAACGATAATTATCTTATTTTCTAAATAGAAACTTTCTGATTCAAATATATTAAGTTATATACGTCAAAGAGAGCATTTCATATTAATAATGGAAATCTGATTTATAAGCTATATTCATGGAAGATTTTCAAGAGGAGTTTTGAGAGATTATTTTATTAAGGTATTTTTAGAATTTTATTAAGAAAATTTTGAGAATGTCACATCCTACATTACATGACTTGTTATGCATTTATAAATTAATGTTATAATGAAATTTCTATGATAAAGATGTGAAAATGGTATAAAATAGTGAGTATGTTAATTAGAAATGTGTTTTAAGCTTGAAATAGGGATATGTCATTTTCCGTCGCAAACCCCTAAACTTGATGGAAAACGGTACTCAAACTTCGTTTCTGAGTTATATACATTGAATTTTAATAAATGGTTTTGACTTTTATGCTCACGTTATCTTTATTTAGACATATGTGAATTTTAAAATTTTTGGAATAAAAATTATTTTGGACATTATAATTAAATATTAACGATATAAGCGAGTAAAAATTAAGAAGTTTTCTGAGAAATAAAGTGATAATAATTTTGTATGTTGTGTTTTAAGAATTTTTATTGAATTAATATTATTTATTGAATTATTATTTTTAA
>CANYBF011690996.1:0-16317 GCA_948192965.1 Dalechampia spathulata | reverse complement strand
TATGCATGATATGTGTATGGCATATCATATGCATGATATGTGTGATGATATAATACATGGCATATGCATGACATGTTATATGTGTGACATACCAAATGCGTGGCATGTGAAGTGACGCATGACATGGCATATACATGGCATGTATAGTAAAATGTGCTTGTATCATATGGCATGACATGTGAATTATAACATGGCTTGGCATAATTGTATGGCATACTATATGCATGGCATGTTTAAATGGATGACATACTATATGTATAGCATGTGAAATGAATGACATACCATATGCATGGTCATGTGAGATGATGAATGACATGGCATATGTATGACATGGCATAGTGATGCGTATGTGAATATGTATTCAACATAGTATATGTATGGTATACGGTATGATGTGCATAATGGCATACATCGTGGCATAGTATATGACATGGCATGGCATATATATATGCATGATAAGGCGTATTGATCGATTGCGCATATTAGCATATTGATGTATTTATATGTATGTGCATACAAAATATGGTATGTTATGGCATACAGTATATGCATGGTATGCATAGTAGTGTGTGCATGTGTCATGTGACATGGCATGTGACATGAATGACATAAATATTTAGGCAAATATAAATCATCCACGAATAAAAATAATAAAAGGTTGGTGAAAGGGGATCGAGGAAATTAGGGGTACACACGAGGTAGGGGGAATTATTACAGACCAAATAAAACAATTCTACCCTATTACAAATATTCCTCGCATACAAAAATTCCCGAGTATTAAGTAATACCCCTTTCTCCACTCGAATTGCACGATCTAAAATGTACGATGGATTAATATGCAAAATAGACAAGTAAATTCATTAGTAGCAAATGAATTTTGGATTTAATTGAATAGTCCAATACCATTTAAAATTATGAACCAAGAGTCAAAATCTAACAATTATTAGGCAATAATTGAAATAATAAAGACGAGCCGGATCGTGAAAATTCATTTTAATAAAAATAATTTTAAGCAAAATTTTTTTATTTGACTATGTAAAAATTATTCTATGTAAAAATTATTTTATGACTTTTCCAGAATACCTGAGCTACTGTGAAACTCAAATACCACTGGATACGTCAAAATATGGCCAAAATACAGCCCAAAATACAGTTTTCTGGAAAACTTACGAGGGATGTGCATCGTGCATCACGTGATATGCGCCACACATTGACTGTGTGTGGCACACATCCATGATGTGTGGCGCACATCAGAGGCCAATCTATAAGAAAATTAAATCTGTCAGTACAGAAATGATCTACAGACAAAAATACGCAACTTTAATAAAGACAGTACCTCATTTTGAGCACGAATCGACCTCCAGTTCATCAAACCAAACATTAATTAAGTAATTAATTTAAATAATTAATTTTAAGGCTAAAATCAAGTAGATTTGGATGATTTATGATAGATCTAGAACCCCAAGTGCACGGGAAAGCTACTGGAGTGACTGGTAAATTCAAAACTGAAGCGGTTCAGGTGAAAACCGGGTTTTTCTATGAAAACTGAAGCCAATGTGCACCGCACATAGCCAATGTGCACCACACATTGATTGTGTTTGTTACAAGAAGGCACTCTTCATTAGGGTGCAAATTATGAAATTCTCCACTCCTTACATTATGGTGGATGATGGTTCTAGCATCAACGTCTATCCTCTCAAGGTATTGCCTAAGCTTGGGATTCAACCTTCAGACTTAAAGCTATCTAAGACTATCATCATGGCATATGATAAGTATAAATATGAAGTTACTGGCCCCTTTACTACTATAGTGATAGTCAAGCTGATTGATTTAATGGTGGAGTTTACAATTCTTGACATATCAATGTTATTTACTTTGCTATTAAGCTAGCCATGGTTCCATCCATTGGTAAGTGTGCCATCCATCTTACACCAGAAGATCTAATTTCCATATGATGAGGGTATGGTTACTATTACAGTAGACGATGACCTTGCCTAACCTGTATAAGAAAGCATGTCCTACTCATGACTGGTTTTCAGATCACCACCAATGTAGAACCTGAGTCATACTCATACCAATCGAGTACTACCATGGAGAGGATATTGTACAACATGAACTTTGTGCTTATCAAGTGTTTAGGTCGATACTAATAAGGTCTTATGGAGTTCAATATCCTTACAGCCATGTGGGAGGAGAGATATTGCATTGGGTTCAATCCTTACACTTTGGAAAAGCTAGAAGAGTGTAAGATGGTTGCCTTTGTCTAGGGGGAGATGCAGTATGATTAAGCTCTTGAGTTGCCTAACTCAGATGATTTCTTTAACCAATAGTTCACTATCTTTGGTGATGTCTATGATTTGTCAGCCTGGACAACATCCAAGAAGGTTGCTACCACTTCTTCCACCATCAATCTTGATGATGCTTTTTCAGATTTTTAGTGATATTGCTAATCTCATCACCAGTCACCTCAAGCCAAAGCCTACTACAGTTGCCATATTAGAGTCCAAGCTATAGAGTTTGGATATAGGGGATCTACTTCTTTATAAGGTTTATAAAGACATTACCATACTTGTAGATTATACTTTTTATGAGTTTATGTATGAGGATGATGATATCCCTATTTCTATATTTTTTATGATGATGTAATCCCTTCAAAATTTAATGCAATGAAAAATAGTTTTACTTATGTTTGTGATGTGTATTCTAATGGTATTATGCATGACTGTGAGTATTACATGAGCATTTTTAACATTAACGCATCATGTATTGAGACTGTTAACATTGGCATAAATGATAAGCCTTGTCCTCTCTAGATTACATCAAATTTAAACCTTGATGAGAAAAAAAAATCATTAGAGTGTTGAAACAACATATAAAAGCCTTTGCTCTAGGCTACAAAGACATGTTGGTGTCTACAAAACTATTATGGAGCATAGAATTCTCCTTAAAATTGAGTTCAAGGAAGTTGATTAGAAGCTGCATCAGCTTCAATTAGAATGGGCTCAAAAGGTTAAAGAGTATATCTAAAAGTAGTTGGGTGCTAAGTTCCTTGAAGTGGTTGACTACCTTGAATTATTGGCCAATATGGTTTTGGTTCCCAAGAAAAATGACATGGTCAGAGTTAGCTACAAGGATCTAAACAAGGCATGCCTAAAAGATGATTTTCCTTTACCTCATATAAAAATGATGGTCATCAGTGAAGTTGCTAGTGCTATGTACTCCTTTGCTGATGGGTTTTTTGGGTATAATCAAATTCTCATGACTATTATTGACAAGGCGAAGACATCTTTCATCATATAATAGGGGACCTATTGCTATAAGGTCATACCTTTCGACTTGAAGAATGCAGGTATTACCTACCAAAGAGCCGCAACAACCCTATTGCATTTTCTAATCCATAAAGAGGTTGAATTCTATGTGGATCACATGATGATGAACTCTCACACCAAAGAAGAGCATTTGACTACTCTTGGTAGATTTCTTGCACGGGTTGAGAAATATGAGCTCAAGCTAAACCTAAAAAAGTGCACTTTTGGGATTGTTGGTTTGCTAAAACGCCTTTAGCAGCAGAAGGTGAATTTTAAAAATTTTAAAACATGTTAATTAAGTGGATCTAAGCAATCATACACATAGAATACACATAAGAGAAGAGTTCATGACAAAAGAGTGGGTAAACTTACTTTTAGCCGATCTCCTTCGTTCTTATTCATTTGAAAAGTTATAGCAAACTTTTCAATCCCCAAACTAGAGGATCTCCAAACTATCGATACAAGTAAGAAGGAATGGTTAGTAATCAAATTACTAGTTTTTGTTTTAAAGACTAGTAAAAATAAAACAAAAGAAAAGAGGATGATGGATGATTATAGGATTTGGCTTTCTCTTTTGATCTTGATCAAAACCAAGTTCTTCTTCTTCTCTAAGAGCTTTGAATGAGGCTAGAAGGGAGAGGGAAAGGAGGCAGCCAAAAAATATCCTTTTGTTTTTGTGTGTAACCTTAAAGGTTATATAAGATAACTTATTAAAACTTATTTACGTTTTTGGGTTACTTAAGTCACATGCATATGCATGACTAAAAATCCTTCCTAAAAAACATGATAATGATATGCCCTTTCCTTCTGACTTACAACACATGAGTAAGTCATGTGACACTCACATATTGATCAAATCATGTCTAAGCCCGCATATGGCATGTACATGGCACATGCTATCTTAAAACACATGTATCTTGAGCTGTACTTATCAAATTCATGTGATCTTAGTATCAAATCAAAGCTCTTTTCATGCTCTCTCAAATAAACATGAAAGATCTAGGTTATATTATAATTATTAAACATTATTCTAAGAACATCCATTCATCATTACCTTTCCTCTAACTTTTAATGTATGACCTTTTGGGTTCTTGATACATTGGCAAAATTTATTAATCTCTAATTAATAATATCTTATGTAAATCAAGAGTGGTGTCTAGTCACACATAATGATTACCCAAATGTCAAGAGGTCATTAGTTTGACTACAAATCTTCCATATCAAATTCCATGCAATAAATTTCTTTCACCAACCACTATCTCATTTAGGTTTGAGTATAGATTAATGTCAACTCAATACATGATCATTTATGTTGGATCATGTCATAAATTTATTATTTCATGTAATCATAATCTTTATTCCCATAATGCCCTTATGAAATTCATTCACTAATAGACATTCCACTCTGGCCAAAGATTCTTGAATAAAGAGTATTACATGAATCAATACCCCTACTATTAATCTGGGGTGGTGAGTCCTTTATTGATAAACAAATACCTTTAACTACTTTACACTATATCCAACCTCTAAGATATGAATGCCTCCTAAGGAATAATAAAACATAAGAGTTAAAATGTAGTGATCAATAGTCAAGATAACCATGTTATCTCAAGTGTTAAGGATATTGCACTACTAATATGAGTGAGGTATACTTCATAGACATAGATCAATTATCCATATGAAAAATCACTAGCCAGGTCTCTAATGAGCTTGTCTCTAATATATTTACTTTAGACAACTCATGTCATAGTGAATGAGAATCACCCTATAAAGAAGTATAACATGTACTGATCTTAATTGCATTAATAATATCCATTCTTATTAATACATTGATTAGGGATCATTTAGATATTGAACATTTGCATATAATAAGAATCTCATTTTATAAACTCTTTATGAATTCCTTTATACTGTTCAAATATCTTAGAATTCATTATTTAATTAAAAGCCATTCAAGCAAACTCAATGATGAATAATGCCTTTTATTGAGAAAACATTCAATATTAAATTACAATAATAAAACATAATGCTCTAAAGCATACACTAACAAGGATAACATCTGGTAAGCTATTATTAGCTAGAGGGGTATTGAGGTAGATCTCGATAAGGCAAAGTTGATATATGAGATGTCCATTCCAAGAATTGAGATAAAAATCAAAGGATTTCTTGGATAGGTCTAGTACATTAGCATAGTCGTTGCTAAGCTCACTACTATATATGAGTCAATCTTTAAGCTTTTGAGGAAGAACCAACCTTTGGTTTTGGATGAAAATTACCATTTCACATTCGAGAGGGTGAAGCATTAAAACTCTAACCTACTAATTTTACAATCAGCTCAAACAGAAAAACCATTGTTGCTCTATCTAGCCTTAGAGGAGGAGTTAATAGTGCTATGATTGCTCTTGAGAACAAAGCCAGAGTTGAGTATGTTATTTATTACCTAAGTAAGAAGTTGTTTCCAACAAAATGCAAATACAATATTATTGAGAAGTTGTGCATGGCAATGGTTTAAGTCACTAAGAAGCTTAAAACTATTTATAGTCATACTAAGTTTAGGCGACCTCCAAGTTTAATCTTATGAAGTACTTGTATGAAGCTCCTTTGCTGGTAAGGAAGCTTTCCATATGGCTAATCCTATTATCAGAATTCAACGTGCAGTACATCATTAAGAAGGTGATTAAAGGCAGAGTAATTACTGAATTCTTAGCATCCAGGCCGATGGATGACTCTGAAACTTTTGTACTAGATTTCCTAGATAAGCACTTAGAGGAAGTTAATGTTCAGAAATGGTAGATGAACTTCAACGACAAAATCAACAGAAGAGGTACAAGAATAAGAGTTATGCTAATCACTCCTGAAGGTGAATTGATTATGCTTTCAAAGCGGCTAACTTTTCCAGTCACCAACAACATGGTTGATTAAGAAGCATAAGCTCAAAGCATTATTGATGATTGGTGCCCAAGATGTGGAGGTATTTGGTGATTTAATGCTTATCATTCACTAATCCATAATCAAGTGGGACATCAAAGAAGAAAGGCTTGAACCTTATGCTAAATACATGAGTCTCATGACTTGCAATTTTAGCTCATGTAAGTTTATTCATACTCTACATGATGAAAATCAGATGGCTAATGCCCTGGTTATACTGGCTTTAGTTTGGGAGCACTAAACTAGCAAGATGAGACTCTATGGTATGCTAATATCATGAACTTTCTGGCAATCGATGCCTATTTGGAGGAAGCCAACAAAATGGATAAGCTAGCTTTATGGAGGTTAACAGCTAACTTTACTTAGCATTAAGGCATTCTTTATTAAAGAATAGTTGATGGTTTACAACTTTGATGCATATCAAGGAAGGAGATTGAATCAGTTATGTAAATAATGTATGTCGATGTTTATGGGCCTCACATGAATTGCTTCAATCTATACAAGAAGATCCTACACCAAGGGTATTTCTGGCTTACTATAGAGACAGACTACATATAGTTTGTGCGACAATGCCATGAATGTCAGATTTAAGGAGATTCGAGTCACATATCGCTAGTTGAATTGTAGAATTTGACAATTCCTTGGCCTTTCTCAGCTTAAGGAATTGATATTATGGGTGAGATTCATCCTAATGCTTCTAATAGGCATTGATACATATTGGTGGTTGTTGACTACTTCTCTAAGTAGGTGGAGGTAGAATCCTATAGTAAACTAGGGGCAAAGCAAGTTACTAAGTTTATAGAGAAGAACCTCATATACCAATATAGGGTACCATATCATTTAGTGTTTGATAATGGAGTGTAGTTCCATGGCCAGGTGTTTAACTTGCTAGATAGATATAGGATCAAGCATCACTGATCTTCTTCATATTGCCCTCAAGTTAATGGGGTAGTCAAAGTATCCAATAAGAAGATCAAGTGGATCTTGGCTAAAACAATGCAGACTTATAGGGATTGGCATAAGCAGTTGCCATTTGCATTATGGGGTTACAGAACCACTGCAAGGATTCCTACAAGTTCTACCCCATACTCTCTAGTTTATGGGATAAAAGCCATATTATGAGTCCAAGTGGAGCTGAGGTTACTTTGAGTTATTCTAGAAGCTCAGTTGTTAGAGAATGAGTGGAAGAGGGCAAGTTATGAACAACTAATTGCTATTAATAAGAAGGGGCTGAAGGCTCTCTATCATTTACAACTTTGTAAGAAGCGCATGGAAAATGCATTCAATAACAAGGTCAAGTCTGTTGCCATACAAGAAGGTGATCTAGTTTGAAGCAAGTCAGATAGGTTATTCATGACCTATATACAAAGTTTAGACCTAACTAGGAGGGCCCATTCATAGTTAATAAGATCTTGTGCAAAGACATTGTTCGCATTACAGATTTAGAAAGCAATGAGTTCTTGAAACCTGTCAACCTTGACCGGTTGAAGAGGTATTTTGTTTATAGAAAAGGATAAAGATGAGCAAAAATAAAAGTAAAAGTCGAGTGAGTTGAAAACATAAATAGGCAACTCACATAAAATTTTAGATAAAGACAAAATGATTACTTGATGAGTTGAAAATTCACTTGGATAGCTCATGTAAAAGTTAGAGCTCTTAAAAGTAAAAGGAGAGCGTCAAATTAGATTATCAGAAAATCTTGCACAGGACTGGTGAAACATTATCATTTACACTACCATGATAAATGAGCACATCTTCTACATTTACTTGATCATGCTCGATTGATTAGTACATGAAATGCATGAATGAGATATGATGCATGAATACTTTGGCATGATAAATATGATATAATGTGCTTTATGGATAGATGAATTCCATATGATATGGAATTGATAGATAAAATAATAAAAAAAGGTGAAAAGATGATTATATAAGTGTTTATGCACTAAAGATGTGATTTTGGTATGTTCATTAAATGTTTTTAAGGAAATTCCATGATGGAATTTATACTTGTGACCTTAAAAATGGATGCAATAACATACTCGACCCGAGTATAGCTCTACTTGAGTTGAGTAGGATGCTAGAAAAATAAGACTCATAGAGATAGCAATGTACTTGAGTTGAGTATGGTACAAATCAAGTTGAGTATAATGCTAGAAAAGAAAAATAAGACCATAGAGGCAACAACGCACTTAAGTCAAATAAGGCAGTAACATACTAAACCCGAGTATGGATGAACTCAGGTCGAGTATAACTCTAGAACTAAATTGGAGGTGGTAAAAAACTAGGCAACAATGTACTTAACTCGAGTATGATGACACTCAGGTTGAGTATAACTCTGGAAATGAATTTAAAGTGGTAGCAAATATACAATATAATGCCTTATCTTATTAACATGTCATTATGTGATAAAGTATGATTTAAAGTGTGTAGATAAAAATTAAATTAAAGTTAGTAGCAATGGTAAGTTAAGGTTATACTTGGATATTAATTATGAGTACATTATGACATGGGTGATTCTTGGATATATTGTTTAATATCTTCAGTTTAAAGTCTTAATAAATATAAAAGAATTGTGATATAATGTTTATTAGGAATGTATATTATGTGTATGTATATATAAAAATGAGAATATATATTAATATAAATTATGAAGGCTAGGGGTAGCTTATGATTGGTGTGGGGAGGAGAGAAGTCAATTTTGGAGGCTACACACATTTTCCTTCCTTCCCTTATCTTCTCCTTTTACTCATAGTATAGGAATTTCTTCTTATCACCATCATAAATCTTCTTCTTCTCCTTCCTTTTTTCTTACAAAACCTAAAATCTTCAAGAGTTTGAGATCAAGGTAAGAGGAAGCATGAATCTAAGATTATGGATGCCCTTTTCTTTATCTTATGCATACTTCTTCTTTTCAGTTGTTTTCTTGTGGTTATTTTATAGAGATATCGGTTCTTGATTTTATGGAGTTGAATTTGAATTTGATAATGAATGATGATTGTATCCACTCTTAACTCTTAGAATATATATAGATATGTAGGATCTTTATGGGTGTGATTGGATAATTAAATATCATTAAAGGTAATTGTATATGAAAGTGTATACTTGATGCATAAAGTTGAAGAAGAATGAGATCATGCATATCCATGAATGTTAGAATCATTTTTAATCTTATACATGCTTGGTGTATAAAATAGTGCATATGCTTCTATATATGTGTTATTTTAGTTATGTGTATAAATATATTATATGTGTATTCGTTTAATCCTTTTCATTATAAAATAAAAGCTAGGATAATAATTATTAAATTAATTATTATTACTATTATACATATAAATATACATATATACTATACTATAGAATATACATGAAGTGGGGTTATGTATAATGTATTTAATGTTGTTAGTGGAGTATTATCATATTATATATCTTAAGTGGTTGGATAATTAAATGCATTATTTATTTTGTTATAAGTCTAGATATATTAAAATATTATGTTTGTGGACTTTTATGGAGAGGAGGAAATGTATTTGGTGGGTAAGGTGGATCTTTCTTCATCTTATGTTTTTGGCTTCCTCTTATCCTCATTTCTTCTTTTCTATAATTGAACCACGTCTTCTATTTGTATTTGATTTTGCTATTTTATCATAATAAAGTAAAAATCAAGATTTACTAAGGTATGTTCATCATTTGAGTGCTTGATTGTATTCTTTTTCATGTATCCTTCTTTTCTTATTTTTCTACTATTTTTTATGAGAATTGGGATTTTGTTAGATAAGACAATATATTGAGTTCTTTAGTTTATATAATGAAGAGTTGATACAAAAAGTTGATGCAATATATTATCTAATGTATTTTAACTTAAGTGATGAACCCTAACTCATGCTTCTTATGCATGATCATGTATTTTCTGACTTAAGGTGTGAATTATGTGTTTCAGGTGGTTTAAGATGATGAATAGTATGAAAAAGTAGTTGAAAATGAAATTATAAAATGAAATTGTTAAGGTGTTTGCAAAAGGGGGCAATATAAATGCATGTTTTATGTAACTTATTTTTCATAGAATTCAAGTGCATGATTACTGGTCATTTGGATCTAAAATTGTATGTAACATGTATATGCATGTGTACATTTAGTATGGTATGATTTCAAGTTGGATTGAATGTTAAATGAGAAAGGTATGCATATAAGTACATAAAGGTAGCATATAGGACACTTATGTGTCTTTTGTAAAAATTGTATATTATGTAAGTTATAGATATTATTTGTAAAACTGATTATATTGATCAAATCCATGGCTTAGGAGAACATGTTCATGCATTAACAATGGACAAGTGAATAAGTTATGATGAAGGTAGAAATTATGCAAGTTAGTGGTATGCCAATAATGTGTATTATAGTGTATTATGCAAAAGTGTAACTTTTCATGGGTAGTTTGCATGAAAAATGATATATGAACTTTAATGTAAGTTTATGTTCTATTCTATAAGAATGTGTGGTGTGGCAATAAGTAAAGTTTTTCAAGTGAATAATTGATTACAAGTCCATTTAAGTGAAATATGTTAATATATGCAACAGTTGGATTCTATGGATAGAATTTAAAGGTACACAACAAATCAACTTTTAACTACCTTAATTATGTTTACAAATTGCATATGATAGCTTGAATTAAAGTTTATTGAGTCTAGTTTCTATTGTTATAAATTATGTATAAGTTTGATGTCATTTAGTTATATGAAATTAGGATGCCATGTACGAAGGTACAAAAATGGAAATAAAAAATTTATGGTTTTGACATATGAGCTTGTATACTTTAATTGCATAAGGTTTAGTACCTTAGTTGAAAGGATTAATACTTGAATATGTGTAAAACATGGAGGCCTAAATGTGAGTACTATGCATGGTTAATTAATTGTTCCATAAGACCACCAATAAGGTATGAACATAATGAATGAAACATGTTATTAAGTGTAGCCTTGCATGTTAAACACTTGAATAAATGTGTATATGAGGTATAATGATGAAATTGTGTGCTAAATGGTTAAGTTGAATTGTGTAAATGCTTCAATAGTGTTATAGATTTTATTCTTAAATGCTTGAATGATAATGTTGCCATAGGTATCACTAATGGGATAAAGGTAGCATTACTTCATCATGAATACAATGGAATCGCAAAAATAGGTTTGTGCTATTTATTAGTTAATTCCTTATTAATGGATCGACGGGTAAGTTATTAACTTACCTTGATATTAATATGTAGTTACATGTTTTATATAATATTTTTATTACATTATGAACATGAATGATCAATGTTAAATTAAAGGTGATTGCTAAAGAGTATAGTTTACATTGTATTATATAACGACCTATTTAATAAGGTCAATAGTTAAAGTATCATGTTTATAGAGATTTTATCTGATGATATATGATATGATGACCTACTAAATGAGGTCAACAGATGTGTTATCACAAAGATAGAGATATTATATGATGTTTATGCTTTTTCTTTATAAAAGATCATAAGATATGAAATGTGTATAATGACTTACTATGAAAAATTATTATTATATTATAATGTTATATATTTAAAAGATAATAATGTATGAATTACCATATCAATAGTGTATGATTATATTCAATATGTATGAGCGCCAATTTCTGCCGACCGCCTAGAGCGAGGCTTGCGATGCTCACAGACCGAGGACAGCACTTGGAGCGAAAGTGCATTCTTCTTGAGGGGTTCCCTCAGGGAATGATACTAACCTGAAAGAGTCATAAGGGAGTCGCCACCGATGGTTCCGGATTGGTCCAACTGACTCATAACATGAGTGTTAGTTAAACCCTTCAAAGATTGGGTTTGGGTAGTGGAGATCTATTCTATGAGTTTCCAAAATCAATTTTACCATTATAGTTGAGATTAATTGTCCTAGGCAAGCAAGCGTACGAGTGTAAATGTAACCACACAGTGTGGCATGTAGTTTGGCATTGCAAGGTTGCATGTAGAATGATATATAATGCTATATGACATTTGGATGGCATGGCATATGCATGGCATGCAAAATAGCGAATAAAATAACATGGCATATGCATGACATGTGAGCGTGAATGACATATCGTATGTATAATATGGCAAGATAGCATGTATATAAGCATATAACATGGCAAACAATATGTATAGCGTAATACCTTTTAAATTGTATTGGCGTTAGGCGTATGCATGGTGTACGAAGAGAAATAAGTGGCGTAGCGTATGCATGACATGTGATATGATGTTTGGCATGGTATATGCATATGATGTGAGTGGGGATGACATATCATATGCATGATATGTGAATATGATGTATGACATGGCATAGTGGATGACATACCATATGCATGGCATGTGAAGTGATACATGGCATATCATATGCATGATATGTGGGGTGATATATGGCATGGCATATGCATGACATAGCATAGTGTGTATGTACGAAATGACATGGAATATGAATGACATGGCATAATGAATGGCATACCATATGCATGATATATGAAGTGATGTATGGCATGACATGACATAGTAGTAAATGTGTAGTGGCATGGCATATGCACATCATGGCATGTATGTGAATAGGTATTCAACATGCTATATGACATGGTATATGGAGTGAAATGGTGTATAACATGTGACATGGCATGGCATCATGGCATAATGACATGTGAAATGGCATATATATGCATGGCATATAATATGGTGAATGGTAGGTTGCGTATTGTATTGCATATTGGCGTATTGGATTGTATCGGTGTATTTATATGTATAAGCATATGAAATATGGTATGTTATGGCATGGCATGGCATATACGTGTGTGATGTATCATGTGACATGGCATGCGACATGATGACATGTATATTTAGGTAAATATATGAATATAATTTTTAATGGCCGGTGAAAGGGAGTCGAGGAAATTAGGGGATACACACGAGATTGGGGGAATTAATTATTACAAGCCAATAAATAATCTACCCTATTACACAAATGTCCTCGCATACATAATTTCCTAGGGTATTAAGTAATACCCCCTTACTCCTCGGGTTTGCACGATCCAAAATACGCGAATGGATTAATATGCAAAATAAACAAATAAATTCATTAGTAGCAAATGAATTTAGGATTTATTTGACTAGTCCAGTGCCATTTAAAAGCACGAACCAAGAGTCAAAATTTGATAATTATTAGGCAATAATTATAAAAATTAACATGAGCCGGATCATGAAAATTAATTTTGTAAAAATAATTTTTGGCAATATTATTTTTATTTGATCATGGAAAATTAATTAGGAGGGCTATTATCACATAGAAATTACCACTGTAAAGCATATGAATAATTATTTTATGATGTATCCAGAATATTTGAGCCACTGTAAAGCATCAAATACCACTGGATCTGGCAAAAATACAGCAACATATGATCCGAAATACGATTTTTCTGGAAAAATGTGAACTATGCGGGTTGCACATCACGCTATGTTTACTACACATAAACTGTGTGTGGCGCACATAGCATGATATGTGGTAGTGCACATAGTTTGTAAATTTGCAAGAAAATGAAATCTGTCAATACAGAATCAAACTAAAGATAAAATCCAACAACTTTAATGAAGACAGTACCTCATTTTGACCTCGGATCGGCCTCCGATTTGCAGCTCAAACATTTAATTGCATAATTAAATGAAATAATCAATTTTAAGGCTAAAATCAATTAGATCTGAGCAATTTTTGACAGATCTAGAACCTCAAGTGCATGGAGAAGCCACTGGAGTCATTGGAAAAATCAGATCCAGAGCGGATCGGGTGAAATACGAGGTTTCCTTGTGAAAAACGTGATCTATGTGCGCCACACATAGGCATGTATGGCGCACATAGATGTATATCTGGCACACATAGTTTGAAAAACGGGCAGAAAATCAAAGATTTTCAAATAGAAACCCTAGATCCGACCCCGATCTAGGTATATCAGACTCCAAAATAAGATTTTGTTTCATGGATTTGCATCCAACACATGAAAATAATTTTAAAGTTAAAATTATTTAAGATCCAGCAAGTTTTAAGGTAGATCGAGGACACCCAAGGCATGGGGAGGCTTTGAATGCCACTGGAATGGCCAGATCAGGAAGAAAACCGATAAAAATTGAGTGAAAAATGACTTTTTCTTTAAAATCTGGGGCCTATATGTGCAGCATATAGGCCTATGTGCTCCATACATATGCTACATGTGGCGCACATAGGACTATATGTGCAGCATATAGTCCCGAAAATAGAAGCAGAAAGAAGAAAAACGAGGAAAAATGCAAAAATTACCTCTTAGCAACAGCTTTTCTTCCTTGATCTTGCTTCCTTATGCATATAGGGATCCTAACTGGGGTTAATTAGTCTCTAAATCCAAGCAATTTAATTAATTAGAGGCCTAATTAATTAAGTGGGAATTTTGGCAGAGTTTTTGGTGCCCTTAGAGAGCAAATTTGGGATCCCTAAAATTGTGCCCGAGCTCTATATTTATAGAGCAAAAATCAGGCATGGCAATTTTGTAATTTTTGGCCCTGGGTTTGAAAAATCAAAGGCTATGGGCACCACACATAAGGCTATGTATGCAGCACATAGCCTATATGCTGCGCATATAGTGCTACATGCGCAACATATAGTTTTAGACAAGTCATATGGGGCCCATTGTGGCCACATCTGGATGTGCGCCCTATGCCCTATAAGCATCATTTTGTGTGCTAAGGCATTGTGCACTATGGCTTACATCCCATTTGGTCTCGAGAAGGCTCATGACTAAATGTCTTTTCTATGCAACATGTGGTGCCCATAGGGCCATGCGCACTGCATATAGCTATGCACTCCACCTTGTACGAGTTAAATAGGATGTGTGCCATATGTCAAACAAGCATCATTTGACATATGAAGACACTTTTTAGTACAAATTTTTTCCAGATTTGGACCCGAGAAGGCTCTTGACCAAATGTCTTTTTTATGCAACATACAGTACGCATAAGGTTATGCGCATCGCATATAGCTATGCGCTCCACCCCATACGAGCAAAACAAGATGCATGCCATATGTCTAGGAAGATGTAAATGACATTTTGAGTCACTTTGCAGTTTTGAGTTTTGCTCAATTCAACCGCGAACGATGAGTTTCCATTAATGGTCTCGTTTTAGGGCCTACGATACTATTCTGGCCCAAAATGGCATTCGACATGCCAAAACGCTGTGCCTTGCATAGGCACTAAAGAAAATGTGTTATGCGTGCATAGAAACTCGAAATAGGCTAATTCGGGTGGTGGGCCCCATAGCACAGTGGGCCCGAAAGGTGGTAAGTGGCATACTGAGCGCTCTGCCTTGCGTAAGGCAGCAAGTAGGATGTGTTTTGTGTGTACAGAACACTCAAAATGGATTATAGTAGATAGCAAGCCCCACTAATGACTGGTAGGCCCCACAGTGGGGCGGGCTCAGAATATGGCATTCGGGGTGCCATGGGATGTGCCTTGCGTAAGGCAGCAATGAAATGTATTCTGTAAGTATAGAATACACAGAATAGGCCAATAGGGGTAGCAGACCTGTGAGCTTTGTCCGTTTCCGCTTTTACCAGTTTTTAACTTTTGAGAAAGCAGAGTGTGGAGTCGCCACCTAGTTTGTTTCTATTAATCCAATTGAATTAACTTGAAAAGTAGGAAATAAAACTTAGGTTTTCCAGAGTTGAAAACGACCTTAGTTTCTTCAGAGTATGTGTTCGGGATTTTCAAATCTATTTGTATTCCATCTTAATATGCTCATTTGTTTAAGTTTAATGAAAGCTCCTAGCACACACTTAAGGTTCAAGTTTATTTAGAGTATTTTTCATGGCATAGGACATACAAGAAACAATCACATATACTGAAAGCATAAATAAAGCATAAATAAAGCAGTAAAAGAAAGCAGAAAAGGAAATGTGGGCAAATACAACCCACCCAAAATAAGCCAAAGCAAAAATAAGGAAATAAAATAATTTGGGTATTTAATACAACCCAACCAAAAGTAAAGCAATTAAAGCATAAAACC
>CANYBF011690554.1:0-38442 GCA_948192965.1 Dalechampia spathulata | reverse complement strand
ACCTCTTGTAGATTCTCCTTAGCTCCAAGTAAAGGGATTGAAAACCACCTAATCTAAGTGATTTTGTGAATTCTTTTTAATCCTATTGTTTAGATTGATTGAAATTAGCCTAATGAAAGCAAACTAATTCCTTTTTTTTCTGCCAGCCACCAAAATTCCTCAGGTTGAGTGCTAAAACCCTAAATTTTGCAAAAACACGGATCCCTAGGCAGAATGGTGCCCTAGGGCATTTAATAGAGATATATGTGATCGCGTATGCTTGTATATGCGGCGTGTCACAAACATACGCGATCGCGTATGATTGCACATATGCGGTGGTAAGACATGCTCGATCGCATAAGTCTGGCAGGTGACGAGCTAAAACGGGCCAGAATTGGCCCGGCGCAGCCCGAAACGGTCTGAAACAACCCTGAAGCGGTCTTGGATCAACCCGAGGTCAACCTGGGTCCAAAAACAGGGTGCGACACATATGGCGTGGTATATGATATGGCATGTATATATAGCATGGCATAATGACATATGACACGATGAATTAGCATGTAGCATATGATATGGCATGACATAATGACATGGCATGGCATATAGCATGGTAAATTGCTCGTATTGCATTGCGTATTGGCGTATTTGGATTGTATTGGCATACGAGATAATGTATGTTATGGCATGGCATATGCATGGCATGATATAGAAGTGTGATGTGGTATGTGACATGGCATATGACATGATATGGCATATATATTTGAGCAAATATAATAAACCATTCACGAATAAAAATATAGAGGCAGGTGAAAGGGGATCGAGGAAATAAGGGATACATACAGGATTTTAGGGGATTAATTATTACATACCAATAATAATCCTATCCTATTACATAAATCTCCATGCATACAACATTTTTGGGATGTTAAGTAACGTCCCCTATTCCTCGGGTACTATTTTATCTCGGGTTGCACGAGCCAAAAATGCACGAATGGATATTATGCAAAATAAACATAAATAAATTCATTAATAGTAAATGAATTTAGGATTTATTTGACTAGTCCAATGCCACATGAAAGCATGAACCAAGAGTCAAAATCTAGCAATTTTTGGCAATAAATCATGTGAATTAACACGAGTCAGATTGTGAAAACTAATTTTTGTAAAAATAATTCTAATCAAAATTATTTTTGTTTGATCATGGAAAATCAAATGAGAGTGATAACATCACATAAAAAAAATTGGAGATAGCCCCTTAACCGATTTGAATCCGATCCTTTCAAAAATTACATTTATACAAACCAAATTGCATTTTGATTGTGAAAATTAATTTTAAGGCCAAAATTAATTAAATGTAATTAATTTTTGATGTATCAATACACTTGAGTTACTGCTAAACATCAAATGTCACTGGATCTATCAAAATCGATTGAAAAATGAATGAAAAATGTGATTTTTCTGGAGAAACGCAAGGAATGTACGCAACATGTTATGTAATGTGCGTAGCATGTAAGCAATGTGCTGCGCACATTACATAATGTGTGGTGCAAATTAGGTACCAATCTGCAAGAAAATCAAATTTATCAGTATAAACTCAATCTATAGATTAAATACAACAAGTTTAATAAAGGAAGTACCTTATTTTGAGTTTGAATCAGCCTCCAAATTGTAAATCAAACAAGTAAATTGAATTAGATCTGAAAAATATTTGGTAGATCCAGAACACTAGAAGCATAGAAAGGCTTCAAGTGCTACTGGAAAAATCAGATCGGGTGAGAAAATGGGAGAAAAACTCGGTTTTCTAGAAAATCTGGAGGTAACATGCGCAACACATTACCTAATGTGTGCCATATACAGGGAACATGTGGCACAGATTCATGTATATATGGGACACATTACATGAAAAATTTAAGAAAATGAAAGTTTTTTAGCAAAAACTCAAGATCCGGCTCCGATTTAGGCAGATTGAAGCCAAAAATGTATTTTTAAGAGTGAGAAGAGCATTTAATTTAAAAAATTAATTTCAAGGTTGAAATTAATGTAGATCTGGAAGATTTATGATAGATCCAGTACACTAGAGGCATGGAAAAGCCCCTAATGTAGCTAGATTTCTCAGATCGGAAGTGAAAACTGAGGAAAATTACATTTTCTGGAAAATTTTTGACCAATGTGCATAGCATATAGGACAATGTGCACCATACATAGGTAATATGTGGCACACATTATGGTATGTGTGGCACACATTACGTGGAAAATAGAGGGAAAAATGGACGTTTTTGAGAAAAACGTGAAATCTGGCTCAGATCTAGGAAAATCAAAGCCAGAAATCAGCATTTTTGACTACCCAATAGCATAAGTAATCAATAAAATACAAGATTGAAGCCAATCATCAAAGGATCAAGCCAAAATTTGAAGTTTTATGCAAAAACATAGGAAAAATGGAAGAAAATTGAAAATTTATCTTTGGGCAGTAGGTTTTTCTTCAAGATCTTGCTTCCAAACATGCTTAGGGAGCCTAACTGGTGTTAATTAGTCTCTAAATCCTAAGCAATTAATTAATTAAGTGCTTAATTAATTTTGGGAGAATTTTGGCAGAGTTTTAGCTTGCTTTAGAGCAATTTTTGGACCTCTTTTCTGTAGACCCAAGCTCTATATTTATAGAGCAAAATTAGGGTTTGGAAAAATTGTAATTTTTGGTATGGATTTGAAAATTTTTAGGTAATGTGCACCATACATTATCAATGTGCGCAGCATGTTATGTAACATGCTTCACACATTACATTTTGGCCCTTCATGTGGGGCCTACTATGGTTGCAATGGAACGTGAGCCATATGTCAACGAAGCATCATTTTATGTTTTAAGACATTATGTGATATGGAGCATTTTAGGTCCCGGGAAGGCTCCCCACCAAACGTCTTATTTTTGTAACATGCGTAACACATTGTGTAACATGCTACGCACATTACAATGCACTCCGCCTCGTACGAGCAAAATGTAACATGAGTCATATGTCAAATAAGCACCATTTGACATTCTAAGACATTGTGCTATGCAGAGCATATTAAATTTGGTCCCAAAAGTGGGCCCTACCAAATGTCTTGTTTTTGTAATATGCGTAGCACATTGTGTAATATGCGTAGCACATTACAATGTGCTCCGCCTAGTACGAGCAAAATGTAACATGAGTCATATGTCAAATAAGTGCCATTTGACATTCTAAGACGTTATGCTATGCAGAGCACGTTAGATTTGGTCCTAAAAGTGGACCCCACCAAACGTCTTATTTTTGTTAAAATGCGTAGCACATTGTGTAACATGCTATGCATGTTACGTTTTAAGGCAATGCACACAGGCTCATACTAGTAAAATGTAACGTAAGCCATATGTCACCAGAGATGGACTCGACATTCTAAGGTGTTGTGTAGCTTCGGCTTTCGCTAAGTGGGCCTCGGGTGGTAGGCCTTACCATACCTCTCATTTTAGGCATGTAGGGCTACACACCCGAAACGTAGCATTTCGCATGTTATGTACTCTGCCTTTAATGGGTATAGTGTAATGTGTTCTGTGTGTACAGAATACATAGAGAAAGCTAAAAAGGATGGTGGGCCCTACCACCCGAGGCAGGCCCCACCAACTATAATGTGCTTTGTACACTCAAAACACTCAGAGAAAGCCAAACAAGCATATATGCACTATCGGGGTTGACATTGAGGACTTTAACCAAGCCAAATTGATAAAAACCTGAAATCGCAGGTGGGTGAAAAGTCAGGGTCAACAATATGTAATGAAGAATGGTATATAGAAGAGAAGTACATTTTCTATATTTAATAGTCCTACTTATTTATATACAAACAAAAGATAGAAAAAGATCCTAAGATATCTCACAAGATAGAAACTAACTTATCTAATCTATATTTGAATATACAATCAAATCAAATCATATCGATAACACTCCCTCTCAAGTTAGAGCATATATATCAATCATGCCCAACTTGTCACAAATATGTTTAATTCAAACTCCATTAAGTGCCTTAGTGAAAATGTCTCCCAATTAATCTGTAGTCTTTACAAGCCCTGTAGAAATTAAATTATGTTGAAGTTTCTCCTTGACAAAATAACAATCTACCTCAATATGCTTTGTTCATTCATGGAAGACTGGGTTTGAGGCAATATGAAGGGCTACTTGATTATCACACAATAATTTTATCGGTAGCACGGGTTTAAGTCCAAGCTCATTCATAAGATGCTGAACCCAAATAGCTTCACATACTGTCTGTGCCATGGCTCTATATTCTGATTCAACACTTGATCTGGATACAACATTTTGTTTCTTATTTTTCCATGATATCAAATTACCTCCTAAACAAATAATATTGTTGACCCTGACTTTTCACCATTGTATAATTTCGGATTTTTGTTGATTCGGCTAGGATTTAGTCTCCAGTATCAATCCCGATTATGCATATAGGCCTCTGTGTCTTCCCCTATGTATTCTGGTGCACAGAACGCCTTAGAACTGGTGGGGCCCACCATGGCGCCTGGCGGGACCCGCCACATATTTTGAGTATTCTGTGCATACAGAACACCTTTCCTTGTTGCCTACGTGAGGCAAAACACTTGAAATGCAAAGTATTGCATTCTTGGCCCTAGGCACTATTCACTATGAATAGTGCATAGGTGGGGCCCACCCAGACACTAACGGGGCTCGTAGCCCCTAATAACCTATTCTATGTATTCTGTACTTATAGAATACATTTTCCAGTTGCCTTACGCAAGGCACAGCACTTGGCATTGCAAATGCCACCTTCTGGGCCCACTACACTGTGGGGCCCACCTAGCAATGGCGGGGCCCGCTGCCCCTATTGACCTATTCTGTGTATTCCGTACTTACAAAATACATTTTCCAGTCGCCTTATGCAAGGCACAATGCTTGGCATCGCAAATGCCATCTTCTGGGCCCACTACGCTGTAGGGCTCACCTAGGACATTAGTAGGACCCGCAGCTTCTACTAGTCTATTATGTGTATTCTGTACTTACAGAATATATGTCACACCTGCCTACGCATTGTAGGATACACAGAATGCAAAATATTGCATTTTGAACCTAGGTCACTATTCATTATAAATAGTATACAGGCGGAGCCCACCTTCCTCATCAGCTTATTCTGTGTATTCTGTACTTACAGAATACATTTTTGTTGTTGCCTTACACAAGGCACACCCCGTGGTATCCCGAATGCCAAATTTCTAGGCTCATCGTACTATAGGCCCCACTTCCCATTATAGTCCACTTTGATGTATTTTGTACGCACAAAACGCATCCTATCTGTTGCCTTACTTGAGGCGAAACGCTTGGTATGCTATTTGCCACTTTCCAGGCCCTTTTGTACTGTGGGGCCCATACGGGTACTATTCATCATGAATAGTACCCAAGAGGGCCCACCGCCCGAATTCACCAATCTGAGTGTTCTTGATGCATAGAACACATTTCCGCTGATACCTATGCGAGAAACAACCTTCTGGCACGCCGAATGCCATTTTGGGCCGAAATAGGGTCGAAAATCCTAAAATGGGCCCATTAGCTAAAACTCGATGTTCGGGGCCGAATTTGAGATAACTTATAGTTGCAAAGTTTCTCAAAATGTCTATTACACTTCAGTTGACATATGGCGCGCATCCGATTTTGCCCATACGAGCTGGTGCGCAAAAGGTAAAAATGCAATGTGCGGTGCACATCGCCCTATGTGCACCGCACGTTGCATAGAAAAGACGTTTGGTCGAGAGCCTTCTCAGGATCGAATTTGGAAAAACTTTCTTCTACAAAGTTGTTCCTTACAGTGAATAACACTTATAGGCTTCGGGCGCATCGCGGAAGTGGCCGCAGTGGGCCCCACGCGATGGGTCAAAAGGTAATGTGCACCACACATCACCTGATGTGCGCAGCACATTAGCAATGTGTGGCGCACATTACCTTTGAAAATTTTCAAATCCGGGTGAAAATGACAAAAATTGCCACACCTGATTTTTGCTTTATAAATATAGAGCTTGGGGTCTGTAAAATGGATCCGAAATATTGCCAAAGGTAAGGCAAAACTCTGCCAAAATACATCCATAAATTAATTAAGCCCCTAATTAATTAAATCACTTGGATTTAGGGACAAAACTTGCTTAATTAGGCTCCCTACACTTAGAAGGAAGCAAGATCAAGAAGAAAATCCGGCCGGAATAAGGTAAACTTCCTTCTTTTCTTCAATTTTTTTTGTTTCTGTCACTATTTACCGAGGGATGTGCTGCGCACATCACCTCATGTGTGCTACACACAGCCTATGTGTAGTGCATATGGGGTAATGTGCTGCGCACATCACCCCAAAATTTTCCAGAAAATGTTATTTTTCTCCCGTTTTCACTCAATTTTTTGTCCGATCTGGCCAATCTAAGGCCATTCAAGGCTTTTCCATGCCTTGAATGTCTTGGATCTACCCTAAATCTAGCCAGATTTTAAATTATTTTAACTTCAAAATTATTTTTCTTGATTTGGATGCAAATTCATGAAGCAAAACCCATTTTCAAGTCCGATCTACCTAGATCAGGGTTGGATCTAGGGTTTCTGCTGAAAAATTTTTGGTTTTCCTTCTGTTTTCTCTGCCATGTGTGCCACACATATGCCCATGTGTGCCATACACAGTCAATTTGTGGCGCACATTGGCCTATGTGCAGCACACATAGGTCTGGGTTTTCATAGAAAAACCCAGTTTTCGCCCGAACCACTTTCCGATCTAATTTTTCCAGTGACTCTAGTAGCTTTTCCATGCAATTGTGGTTCTGGATCTGTCAAATATTGTCCAGATCTACTTGATTTTGGCTTTAAAATCATTTATTTCAATTAATTGCTTAATTAATTGTTTGGTTTGATGAACCGGAGGCTGATTCACGCTCAAAGTGAGGTACTGTCTTCATTAAAGTTGCTGGATTTTGTCTGTAGTTTATTTCTGTACTGACAGATTTAATTTTTGTGTAGATTGGCCTCTGATGTATGCCACACATCATGTGATGTGCGCCACACATAGCCTATGTGTGGCGCACATCGCCTGATGGGCGGCGCACATCCCTCATGATTTTCCAGAAAAACCATATTTCAGGCCATATTTTGGCCGTATTTTGATGTATCCAGTGGTATTTGAGTCTCACAGTGACTTAAGTATTCTGAAATTGTCATAAAATAATTTTTACATAATTAATTTTGGCCTCAAAATTAATTTTTACGATAAAATGCTATTTTTACTCGTATAAATACGATTTTTTAAAGGATTGGAATTAATTGCTCGTAGGGCTATCTCCAGTAATTTTTTGTGTGATAATAGTCCTCTTAATTAATTTTTCCATGATCAAATAAAATAATTTTGCTTAAAATTATTTTTATTAAAATGAATTTTCACGATCCGGCTCGTGTTTATTGTTTCAATTATTGCCTAATAATTACTGGATTTTGACTCTTGGTTCGTACTTTTAAATGGTATTGGACTAGTCAATTAAATCCAAAATTCATTTGTTTATTTTGCATATTAATCCATTCGCGCATTTTGGATCGTGCAATTCGAGGGGGAAAAGGGGTATTACTTAATACCCGGGAATTTATGTATGCGAGGAATATTTGTAATAGGATAGGATTTATTATTCGGTCTGTAATAATCTCCCTATTTCCTGTCTGTATCCCCTAATTTCCTCGATTCCTTTTCCCCGGCCTTTATTATTTTTGATCGTGGATGATTTATGTTTGCTTAAATATATGTCATCATGTCACATGTCATGTCACATGACACATGCACACACTACTATGCATGCCATGCATATACCGTATGCCATAACATATTATATTTCGTATGCATATATGTATAAATATGCCAATGCACCAATACGCCAATACGCAATCCAATACGTATAATCAATCAATACGTTTTGACATGCATATATGTATATGTCATTATACCATAATGCCATGCCATGTCCTATGCCATAACACATGACATATCGTATGCCATACATATATTATGTTGAATACACATTCACATATGCACCACTATGCCATGTCATACATATGTCATGCCATTCATCATCTCACATGACCATGCATATGGTATGTCATTCACTTCACATGCTATACATATAGTTTATCATCCATTTAAACATGCCATGCATACGGTATGCCATACAATTATACCATGCCATGTTATAATACAATATTTCACATATCATGCCACATGACACAAGCACATTCTACTATACATGTCATGCATCACTTCACATGCCACGCATTTGGTATGTCATACATCTAACATGTCATGTGTATGTTATGTATTACACCATCACACATATCATGCATATGATATGCCATACACACACCATGCATATGGTATGCCACTTATTATGCCATGTCATAACATATGCCATGGCATGCATCACTTCACATATCATGCATATGATATGCCATTCATCATGCATACGCATTGCATACGCTATACGCCCAACACTAAAATGAATCAAAAATGTTAAAACGCATAACATCATACGCTATTTACCATAATATGTGCTTACATATTAGGATTACCATGTCATGCATATGAGATGTCATTCACGCTCACATGACATGCATATGTCATGTTACTTTTATCGCTATATCACATGATATGCATATGTCATGCCATCTAAATGCCATATAGCTTTATATGTCATTTTACGTGCAACCTTGCAACGCCTAGTCATATGACGCACTGTGTGCTTACAATTACGCTCGCATGTTTACCTGCTTAGGATAATTAATCCCAACTAAAATGGTAAAATTGATTTTGGAAACTCATAGAATAGATCTCCACCACCCGAACCCAATCTCTGAAGGGTTTAACTAGCACTCATGCTATGGGTCGGTTGGACTAATCCAGAACCATCCGGTGGCAACTCCCTTGCGACTCTTTCGAGTCTGTATCATTCCTTAAGGGAACCCCTTAGGAAGACTGAGCTTTCGCTCCAAGTGCGGTCTCCGATCCGTGACTTTTGTAAGCCTCGCTCTAGGTCCCGGCAGAAACCGACGCTCATAAATATCCAGTGATCGATCTCGTATCACACTTAGATCTAGCCCAATCCGCATCCGAAAGATACTTAATATCAACATGTTCATGATTTCTATAAACAATACCATAACCAAATGTATTTTTCAAATAACAGAGAATTTGCTCTACAGCAGCCCAATGGTTAACTGTAGGAGAAGAGAGAAATTGACTAACAACATTAATAAAATATACAATATCTGGTAGAGTAACAATAAGATAATTCAACTTTCCAACCAACCGTCTATATTTCTCAGGATCTAAAAATAACTCACCATCATCTTTCATAAGTTGTAATCCAGGTGTCATTGGCATACGAGGTGGCCTTGCCCCAAGCTTCCTTATCTCTGTTAATAAGTCAAGAACATATTTTCTTTGTGACAAGAAAATACCCTGCTTACTTTGAGTCATCTCTACTCCTAAAAAATATCTCAATACACCTAAATCTCTTGTCTGAAACTAGATATGCAAAAATGATTTAAGAGATTGAATGCCTGTAACATCACTGCCTGTAATGACAATATCATCAATATACACAACCAGAAGAACAATACCAAATTTAGTTTGCTTATAAAAGATAGAGTGATCATATGTACTCTTCTGCATTCCATATTGTTGAACAACATCGCTAAACCTACCAAACCATGCACGCGAGCTTTGTTTTAGCCCGTATAAAGACTTTTAAAGTTTACAAATCTTCCCATGCCCCCTCTAAGCAAACAAAGCCTGGTGGTTGCTCCATGTAAACTTCTTCCTGGAGATCACTATGTAAAAAGCATTCTTGATATCTAATTGGTACAATGGCCAATCATAAGTAACTGCTAAAGAGATAAAAAAAAAGTCAAACAAAGGTTAGTTTAGCAACAGGAGAAAATGTGTCAAAGTAATTGACACCATAAGTTTGAGCATAGCCCTTAGCAACAAGATGGGCTTTCAACTGAGACACTGACCCATCAGGATTAAATTTAACCGTAAAAACCCACTTACAACCAATAGCAGTCTTGCCAGGTGGTAAATCAACCAACACCCATGTACCATTGGTATCTAATGTAGTCATTTCCTTGATCATTGCCATCTTCCAACCAGAATGAGATAAAGCTTAATAAACAATCTTAGGAATAGAAACTGAGTCTAAAAAAGCAATAAAGGAATATGTGAGTGGAGAAAAATGATTGTAAGTAACAAAAGAGGAAATAGGATAAGCACATTTATGTTTACCTTTACGACGAGCAATAAGGAGATCAAGATTAGTGGGAGTAGGATCTGAAGATGGAGGGACTATGGTAGGACATGAGCTAGTGGACTGGGGGCGATGAGCATACACCTGCATAAAACAAGGTTTAGGAGGAAGTAGGGGTGGAGAAGGAGGTACAGAATTTTATGGCGGGTGAGGTTGAGATTATTGTTAGGCTAGGAACAATATAAATCAAAAAGGTATTAGTCTCCCCCTATCGGTTAATGAGAGAGGAAGAGGAGAAGAATGGAACATCCTCCCAGAACGTAACATCAATAGAGACTAAATATCATTGTAAGTCAGGAGAATAATAATGATATCTTTTATATAATCGAGAATAGCCAAAAAGACACATTTAAGAGATCGAGGTTCAAGTTTGCTAAGTTGTGGATGAACATTTCAAACAAAACATGTACAACTAAAGATACAAGGAGAAACATAAAATAAAGATAGGGTAGGAAACAAAGTATGAAATGGAGTAGTACCTTGAATAACAGAAGATGGCATACGATTAATAAGAAAATAAGTAGTAGCAATGGCATCAACCCAAAACTAAGAAGGAACTTACTGTTGAAAAAGAAGAGCACGAGCAAATTCAAGAAGCTAATGATTCTTATGCTCTGCAATACTATTCTAAGAAGGTGTATCAACACATGAGGTTTGGTGAAGAATTCTATGTTGAGTCATAAAGGATTGAAATGAATGAGATAAGCATTCTTTGGCATTATCACTACATAAACATTGCATAGAAACATTAAATTTTGTATGAATTTCAACACAAAAGGCAGACAAATGATAAAATAATTCAGAATGATTTTTCATTAGATAAGGCCATGTTACACAAGAATAATCATTTGCAAATGTAATAAAATACTGAAAACCATTCTTAGAAGAGATGGGACATGGACCTCAAACATCTGTATGAACTAAAGCAAAAGGTGAACAAGCACGTTTATTAACTCTAGGACTAAGCGGACTACGATGATGCTTGGCAAACAAATAAGATTCATAGTGAAAAGATGACAAAGTATTATACTATGGATAAAGCATTTTTAACAAAGATAGAGAGGGATGACCTAACCGACAATGGGAAATGAACAATTCAAAAGTCTTGGAGTAGACAAGTGAACGGGAAATAGGTGTATCCAAGTTATACAACCCAATTGATTCATGCATTCTACCAATAATCTTCTTCGTCATAAGATCCTAAAATAAACAATGATCAGGATAAAAAGAAATAGAACAATTCAAAGTACGTGTGAGTTTACTCATAGAAACTAAATTGAATGAGAAATTTGGTAAATGAAGAATAAAGTTTAAAGAAACAGAAGAGATTGGTTTGATGGTTCCTGAACCTAAAATAACAGATGATGTGCCATCTACTAATATAATAAAAGAGGATGAAAAGAAAGAATGAAAAGATGAAAATAGGGTAGAATTACCTGTCATGTGATTTGTGGCACCTGAATCAATGACCCATTTGGTGGAGGTAGACAAAAGACAAGAATTTTGATTACCTAACTCAACATCATTAGAAGAGGATGTAGTAGACTATTTCAAGGCTTCTTGATATTGTGAGAATTGCACAAATTCATTGGTAAATACAGATTGAGAAGATTGTTGAGACAACTTCCAGCAAGTGCGTTGAGTGTGACCTTGCTCATGACAATAATAGCAAACAACATTCATTGAATCCTGAGTAAAAGAACCACTTGGGTGAGACAATCGACAAGGTTGATTTTGTCTAGAGAGCAAAGCAGAATTTGAAGGTGCTGAATTTGATGAAGTAATGCTATGTTCAGTGTAGAGTACTCGAGAGAAAGTCTCATGTAAAGAAGGAATTTTAGAGCCTGAGAGAATTTGAGATCGAGCAGTATTAAATTATGTAGGTAAACCAGTGAGAAAACTTATAATTGCCATTTTCTCGAGGTTAGCATGCTGGACTTCCACATCAAGACTAAAAGGCATCAAGGTCTTCAATTCTTCATAAACTTTCTTAAACTCCGTAAAATAGGCTGTAAGAATCTTATTTTATTTTTTAGCATGATAGAAGGCCTTGTAAATATCATATGTTTGAGTAATATTACCCTTATCTGAATATAGAAAATCAAGGTAATCTAGCAATTCCTTGACTGTCACACAATGGCTAGTAATGCTGATGACCTCAGCTGAAATACAATTACAAATCTGTAAAAATAACTTGGCATCCTCCCGCTTCCATTTTAAATACTTCTCTTTGATAATGTTACTATTAGCATCATCTGATGTGCTGGAAGGTGATGGATCATCCATCATGTGAGTGTCTTATTCAATACTCAGTAAATACATGTCTACTGCCTTTCGCCAATCATAGTAATTGGTATCATTAAGCTTCTCATTGTTAATTTTGACAGCTAAAGGAATAATATTAGAAACAATAGTCCTGTTGGCTGCCATTTGGTAAGCAAAACCTAGAAGAAAAATAGAAAGAAACTGAAATGAGAATAGTTGGCGGTCAAAGTAGGTTACGAACAGCCTTGGAAACCTTAACTAAAACATGGAATCTTTTGATCAAGGAGCTGAGGAAGGTAACGCGGCGTTGGAGAAGAAATTGAAGCCTCACTGGAGTGTTCACATGCCTCCACTCGCTGGCACATGGAATTGGAGCTGAAAGTTGAAGACACACATGAGCCCCATCTACTGCCTTGTTGGCCATTAGAATTTGGGTGAACGCCGGTCGAAACTTGGGGAAGCTTGTTTAGTGGGCGGTGAGAAAGAAAGGCCACTCTCTTGGGTGGCATAAAAGAAGCGTATAGGCTATTCACAGGGATAACTTTGGAGAGATGGTTGTTCACAAGGATAGCTTAGAGACAGGAACAGCTAAAGGGGGAGGCTCTGATACCATGTAATGAAGAATGGTATATAGAAGAGAAGTACATTTTTTATATTCAATAGTCTTACCTATTTATATACAAATAAAGGATAGAAAAAGATCCTAGGATATCTCACAAGATAGAAACTAACTTATCTAATCTATATTTGAATATACAATCAAATCAAATTATATTTATAACAATATGATTTTCTTTATTTTGTCGTTTCAATTTGAAAATTTTTAATGAATTTAGTTTCTTTTTTTTTTGGTTCAAAAATCAAATCAACCATTACATATCCTTAAACAATGTAAAGTAAATTGTAGATAACTTATCAATCAAGAATTTTGACAAGAAATAATTCTAACCATTAGATTTGCTCACTTTATTTTTGGATATAATGAATAGTATATAACTATTCAATTTTCACATCATGCTCGCTAATAAATCTAATATTTTATTTTTGATAGTGACTTAAAATTAATTTTTATATTAACATAAATATTTATTTTATTTTGTTACATTAATTAAGTAAATACATTTTATAAAGGAAAAATTGAATGAATAATCTACGTGACAATAATAAATAGTGTAGATAGTTTTCATTATATATATATATATATATATTAATTAAAAATATATTTCTTAATATTTTATTGACTTACAAAAAAAGTTATTGTTCAATTATTATTTTTTAAATAATATGATAGACATCAAATAATTATGCTTTGTTCTTAATCATATTTATTTTACTTTTGGTATGGATATAATTTAATTAATAATAATTATGAATTTTATTTATTATATAAAAATATAATTACTAAAGTTTATTGATATGAGAAAAAATGTATACTTTTGATACTTTCACTCTTATGATTTTTAACATATGAAACTTTTGCATTTAGTATAAATAATTTTGCATTTTAATATTTTATTTATCTTTTGCATGTTTTATTTCATTAATCATAGGATTTTATATTAACATGATCATGTCATTGCATTTCATGCATAATAATCCTTAACCATACCCTTCCTTTAGCAAATTTCATGTTTTAATGTATTTGTTCATGTTATTTTAAGTTTAAATAACTCATTATTGCATGTTTCAATTATTTTCATTCGACATGAGTTGTGTTATCCTTAACTCGAGTTATGTTAGACTCAAAATGGTCATATTTTATCAAAACTAGCTCAACATGACTCATGTTGGCTTCAATATGACTCATGTTGACTAACAAAGCTGCAATTTTACTTTTTTTTTATGCTAAATTTAAGCCATTGAATCATATAATGAAGGGCTATAATTAAACATATAAAAAAATGATTTTGTTCGTTTGTTTTTTAGAGGTTTTGAAAGGGACACATACACATTCATTCATCAATCTCCATTTTTTCCATTTTTCATTTCTTTTCTTTTAACACATCATTTTCTTTAGTTTCTTTATTAAGTTTAGGCGATTAGCTAGGTTTTTTCTCTAGCTATTTTTACACCATTGGATCATATATTTTGAATGGCTCGGATTTATTTTCAAGAGATGTATATATATTATCTTTTCTTGGACTTAGAGGGGGGAGCTTAGGGAAAAGGAGGTCTTACCATTTAAGGTATTTTCCCAAGTTTTTCAATTGGGGGAAATTAGTCATATCCATTTGTTTTTGGTTCTGTTTTTAGAATCAATCAGCATTTTGATAGAGTTACCCAGTTTTCTTGCATATTCTTTATAACTTTTATCTTATATTAGTGAATAGAGTATTGGAGCATTTGGAATTCTTGAAGATTTGAAGAAGAAGACTGAGAAATCAACCCAAGAAGCAGCTGGAGAATTTATTTTCTTTGTTTATCTTAAATGGTTGTAAAACTCTTCTATTTTATTTTGCTTTTGGTTATTTTGGATCCTATGTTTTGTGAGTAGTTATCTATAGGTTGAGGTGATTGTGTTTGGGATTTAGTCTTGAACTCAATGCTGTTTTATTAATCTAATGACTCTCTTATCCTTTTTATCTTGCTTTTATTGATTGGATGTTATCAATGAGTATTGGCCAACTTATTGTTGATGTTCAAATTTATGGTTGATTGATGACTTTGGGAAAAGCATCTAATTTACTTGAAAAGATAATGGGACTTTTGATTAATTTGCTAAGGATGGTGGTTAATCAATTGAACATTGAATGGATTAGGACTGTGATTTAAATGCAAGTGTGAACTGGTTTAATTCTGTCTTAATTGGTTTTGATTAATCTCCGAGAGGAGCTAATTATAACTCATTCATGTTTAAGATATAAATTAGATTAACAAAAGCTGAACTTGATTTGTTTTAATCCCAACCTCAATTACCTCAACTCGGTTTTCGTTATATTTGTATTATTTGATTGAATTACTTGTCTTGCTTTAAACTTCGTTATTTCATTACATTATTTGCATTTCATTTTATAGTTTACACTTTTCATACTTTTTGAAACAAATTTGATATTATAGATAATTGACCAATTTGACCTCTAGTACTTAACACACTTAAATCCTTGCGAGCGATACCCGATACTATTACGAACTATATTCTTGCGATAGCGTAATTAGGAAAAGGGAAATAGGAAAAGGTTTATTCCTTTTCCAAAACTTGTTTGTTAATTGCTTGATCTTGTTTCATCATTACTTTTTACGCTAACATGAAAGTGATATTATGTATAATTTTCAAATATTTTAAATTACTAATTCGAAGGTTAAAATAAATATTTTTTAAATATATGATCATGATTCATATGTAGCAAACTAGAACTATAAACTTTAACATAATTTTTATGGGTATTAAATGAAAATATTTAAGATTTAAAGAAGTCTTAATAAAGTATATATTTTAAATGAAATTAAATCAAATTAAGGGTAAGACCTAAATGATTTATTGATGGTTTAAAGATATAATAGAATTATTTCATTTCAACAAATTTTTTAATATCATGAGATGTAAAGAAATAAAAATTTAATAGGGTAGCTATTAAAAACTAACAAATACTAATTTGGCTAAGGCACTAGAGTTAATATACATTGTAATAAACCAATTCCAAATTTATGCTAGTAAAAAAGAATGAAAAACTATATATATATATATATATAAGATGTTAGTATTAATTTGAACTGTTTTAGCAATCGTATAATAAAATCAAAGTGAATATTGTCGACGAGCAACGTATTTGATTCATTATACTCTTATAATTATAAGATTATGGCAAATAGTATGAAGTTTTAGAGTATTGTTCCTTTCAAAGAGAGTGTAAATTAGCTTGATAAACCAGAGTTTTGAGTGACATTCCTGACAATTCAATGCAAATAAACCAGATTGTCCATATTCATTCCCATTAGAGCAATTAAGTTACAAGCATCACATGCTCAACAAGAATGACAGAGATTGCAACTAGGATAATTAACTTCCCTCATCATCTTTTACAATGGAAAATGAAAATATACAGAATAGTGTACCTCTAAACAGAGTTTGCAAAGGCTGTAACATATATCACAAAGCGTACTATATCGACAAATGCTTGAACTAAATAATCCCTATATTCATCCTGATCCTGTGGGCTTGTCCGTCGGCGCAGAAACAGACTCAAGAGTGAGTTCTCCGATTCCTTTTGGCGGTCCGGAGCTGGTTTGGGTTGCGTTGTGCAATGCAATAGCATCTTTTATTTTTTGAAACTGCAGATAGTTGTGACAAGAATTGAATGTAAGTAACATCCAATATCTCGGTACAAAGAAAGATGATGATCTGAACTAACTAAATCAAGTGGGTCAGTTAATATCCAGTGGGAAATTATATATAGTAAAGAAGTTGATTAAGAAGCGAAATGTTGCTTTTAGGGTCAAAACCAGGTGCTATGAATCAGTAAGTGAAGACTCGTTTCAAACGTAAGCGAAACTTCTATTAGCAGCAGAAAAATGCCAACCTTAGCAAGTGAACAGGAAAAGGACTCCAATTGTCCATGAGCACCCCGATAAAAGTGAAAGTAAGGCAGTACTTTAACGTTCAAACTTTTGCACATAGGCTTGTTTTCATCAAAATTCACTTTGAGGAATAAAATCTCTGGATGTTCTTCAGCTGTTCTGCAGAGCTGGACAACATATGACAAGATAATATCACTATCGTTATGTTTCACACTAATAAATGCAGATAACAATTTGGAATCTTGGTGCTTACAGCTCGCATCTAATAAAGAAATCAAGTACAACAAAAACAGAACCAAACGTGTCTTTCTAATTCCATTTTAATGCAATCTGAACGTTTATAATATTTGAAGTCCAATGGCTCATCACATTGCCAAGCAAAAACAATAATAGGAGAACAAAACCAAGATTGTGACTATCATAAATAATCCTAAATTTGAAATGTATCATGCAACTGCTTCCTGAATAATGGATGCCCAGACAGGCATGCCAACAATTCTAATTTACTTAATGGAGGCATTATGTATTTAACATGCATCAGATAAATTTCCATACAAATCTTGATATTGTTTATATCATAACTGACAACCCAGAATCTTTGTATCATATCCATTGACGACTAGTTTTTTGAAGCTGTACAAACTTTCAACTTAAGATAGTTAATTTTCATAGTTTCATACGAGCAGCATTCCTCAATAGGAGGATGCTATGCAGTACGATCACTAAAACCATTACAAGTGGTGCATGACCTTTCCAGACTGCAATAATGCATTCCCAAAATAAATTAGACCTAGAAGCTGGAATGCAGAAGTCTAATATGTTAGTGACTTCTATCACTTCAATGCCTTTGTAACACAATTGCTAAGTGGAAGTCAGCAGCTGAGTTAAATCCACTTAGAATGAATTTAATGAAACAAATAAGGAACCGTGGATTTGTTTTCATGCTTAAAATTAATTGCAGCATAATGAGATGCTACTGGAGGTATGAAAGTGAACTCTGGCTATTTTTCCAATGAAAAGAGATTTCATTAAGAACCATAAAGAAAAAAGGTTTGGTTTTTCCAATGAACTGGAATCTATCGTTTTTCCAATGAAAAGAGATTTTATTAAGAACCATAAAGAAAAAAGGTTTGGTTTATTTTCAGTGCCACACATCAATCAAGAATGAAATGTCAAGTAACAAAGAGGAATGACCTTGGGAAATAATGCTCGACAAGAAGCACACCAGGTTCCATAAAATTCAACAATAACTAATCTATCTCCAGCTTGGCTTAAAGCACTCAAAAATTCTTGTGTGGAATGAATGTCAATCATATTTGGCCCAGCATTCTTTTCCCACCATTTTGGCTGGTCAGTTTCAGCAATAGTTGCATGTACCTGCACAGAAATTTGGAGTAAAACAAGTATTAGCACTGATCCACTAGGAAATAAAACCAAAGTAAATTTTCTATACCTGTAATGAAACCTTTAAAATAGTAAAAGGACCCTTCTACAATCAATGATTATAAAAATGACTATAAGAATGAAGGGAATTTTCAATTAAAATACATAATTTGAGCAGCAGTTCCTTTTTTTTTTTTTTTGCACCCACCGGGATATTAGTGGGCAGCTTCTTCATGTATCATAATCAGGTGAGAAGCAATGGGAGAATACCTGGATGATTGGAAAACCAAATTTTTTATATGGGAACCTCAAAATCCTTGTTCTATCCGATGGACGGAAGTACTTAAGAAAGATGTTTAACAATGAGACACAAACAATTGCATGATTCATGGGACAACAATGACTATAAGTGCAAGGCATTCCTATAATACACAATTCAAAAAACTGGAACTAAAGAAAGAGACAAACATAATGCTCTGCACGTATTACTCTTAGAAGTAGCCATATTGAATTAAAATAGCAAAACACAAGCACAGATTTTGCTCAAGGCAACATAAGAATTCAATATAAACCTGAATAAAAAAGAATAAGACAAAAAATAGTCTTGCATCGATATGGATATGTAAGACTTTAAGATTGTCCAGTCCAAAACTGTGCTAATGGCCAAGTGGAAAGGGACATAAACTATCCCTTACAAGCAATCAAATAGTTGTACAACAAAAGGCAAGCGCCAATGCAAATAAAAAGGAAAATGTAGAGAGGAACGCAATCCACATTGTCCCATATAATTTGCCACGAAGCATGTTTTACACCATAACCATTGGAAAATGTATAGAAGAAAAACCGAAAAAGCAGGAAATTTCACAGACGAGCCAAAGCTTCTAAAGAAACTAAATTAAATAAGATGAAAAATTGAGTCCTTAAATATAAGCATCCGAAGTAATTAGCGTGACGCATAGCCTGTTCTGGGTAAGAGTACAATTAAGAAGCAACCGAAGAAATCAATAATCAATGAAACAAAATAACATCGAGCAAGTTTCTGGAAGTAAAAATTAAAACCCCTAAGTTCCAGTTTAACAAAATTCGAAATCCAACACTAAAAAGCCTGTTTCCGTAAAAGAGTTTCTTGACACTACACTCACAAGTAGGAAGGAACGTGAATCACGATTTAATTTCATGGGCATGTTGCGTAAACAGCAGTATAAACAGAAGGGTAAACAATAATTTGATTGAAACTGTTAAAAATGATGAATAAAATCGGTACCTTGAAAGAAGGCAGTTGCTTTCTGGGGGCGGAAGAGAATCGAAGAACACTAGCAGAAGAAGAATAAATTAAAGGGTAAATCCTCTTGTCTGAATAATTATTAACAGAATTAGAAGGAGGGAGAGAATTCACGTTGGTGATGATGAGAGGAGCAGGAGGAGGAGGAGGAGGAGGAGAAGCGAAAGAAAGTGAATGGAAAGATAGTAATCGAACAACATCTGCCATTAATAACAGATGATATGGAATTTCAAAAAAAAAAAAATAACAACCTTTTCTTTGTGGGTCAAGAAAAGAGATAGGAATTGAAAAACTACAAGGAGCCGGAAGAAACACACAGGGGAATGAGAACAAAGGCCATGGGAAGTACTATAAATAGTGGGTAGTGGAGATTTTATTGAATACTGAAGGGAGAAGAGTAGAGTTTGAATAGAGAAAGAAGACAAAAGGAGGAAATTGAAAGGGGAGGGGGGGAAGGAGGGAGGTGGGTTCGGTGGTGAGGTAATTGTGTGAACCAGATGGAAAGAACAGGAAGGGATGATAGTTGAGAATAGTTGCACATGCTTTTAATTTGTTTTGTGCTGTATATATATAGGCTGTTTGCCGGTAATCGACCCAACTTGCAAGTCCTCTTCGGCTGCGTGAAATGACAATAATATTTTCCAACTGGTTCGTTACAAATTTAATTTTACTACTTCAAAAAGTTTCCTAATTTCGTTTATTTTTTAATTTGATTTTAAAAGTAATTGATAGTTACAGTACTTTAAAAAATCCACTTATCGGTATTAATTACTCTTGATATTTTGATCTTGGTCGGCAGAAATGATAAAGCGAATGTTCCAGCTATTAAAAATAGGCTGGCCAGTTCGAGTTGGCTTCCGTCTTCACTATTAAAAATGCCATAACATCAGTCAGATTTTCGATGAACATCCTGAAATGAATAAACGAATCCATCAGATTGGATCAGTTTCGCTTTCACTTGCTAAACACTGGTATGGTGATATTTTTTCACGAGATAAAAAGAGTTGACATAACACCTATTGCTTGTGACTTGGGATACGAATCAAATGGAAGAAAACCGTCCACCACCCAACAACAAAGATGTCTGTCACACAACTAGATTTGATTATGAGCAAACTTTGCCATCCTTAGCATCAAATTTGATCCAGGTTTCTAATTATCTTTGCTTAATATGTTCCTTGATAACAACATATGTTTCTCACACCAAGTAAATACCTCACAACTTGAGCTCTAACAAGCATTCAGGCGAAACAATCGCTCACAAGCCTGTTAGCTTATCAGATAGCCATTTCAAAAACTTGAACAATTCCTGCTTTCAGGGCTGCAAAACCATGTCTGTCCCTAGTAATGAATTATTCTTTCAAGTTAGTCATACCAGTGCAGTCCTTCTACTGAATCATCAACTCCAAAAACCCAACAAGTTAGCTTCGAGCGCCATATTAATCTTTAAGCAGTCATCTACATCAATGAAAAAACTCATAAAACTAGCTCAGGTTGGGTTTCTGCCATTTTTCTTTTGACCAGCAATGGTTTGTTGTTTCAAGAGATCGAACTCTCAGAATCAGGTGCCAAACGAAAGCAGATCTGATCGTGATTCATATCATGAGTTCAACATGTCTATCATGAAAACGGAAAGGATGAAAATTGCTAAAAGTTACTTGTTTTTATTCAATCAAAACCCACGACAGCAAATTGCAAAGATAAATAATCAACAGTTTGATACAATGTTCATACCATACATCTCCACTTCTTAACACATGAAATGTTTAAACTAGGTCATAATATAACTAGAAACGACTCTGCAATCACTAAGGATAGATATCGGTTTAATTACCTTTAGCACAGCCACAAAATATTATTCGAATCTTCCGTATTGGGAATGATAAACCAGAGTAGCATCATCAGAAACTTGTCCAGCCCCCAACCGACACTTTGGCAGCTTAGACCTCTCAGGAATTTATCACAAGACATCACTAAGGACTTGGCAAAAGAACATTCTCAGCGACTGACATAGATCCATTATTTGGAGCACCCTGGATCTTCAGAATTGAAGTGACCATGTTGTATATTTGAACATTTTCAAAAGATGGCACCTTTCGCCCACGAGCAAACTGAGGACCATGACCGATGAAGATAGTCCTCATAGAGAACAAAGCATTGTCGTATCCATGCGCTCCTCCACACTCTTGACCATTTTTTCTCTCCTGTTCGATCTTAAAACCTTCTTCAACAAGTCCTATTATTGGTGGAATTCTATCATTTGAAGCATAATGAAGCCTACTAGGAAGGTCTTCCTTAATATACACTTTTAAACGCTTCCCATTATCAACTTTTCCCGAACTCAATGCCTCGTTCATCTTTGCAACAATGTCGGATGGCGCTACACCTGAAGGGGGACGAATTGCGAGCAATGGGGTATAGGACTGAACCCATTCGGCTGGAATTTCAACCCAAGAAGCCAAATCGTCTAAAAATATCAACTTCTTATCACAGGTACCAACCATTCCATGATCGCCAACCATAATAATATTAACATCCTCAAAAACCCCTCTCTTCTCCAACCCGTCAATCAACCTCCCAATCATTCTATCAATTCTACCAACGGCCTCAGTTATCTCGGTATCATCAGGTCCCACTTGATGACCCTGATGATCAGGGTCCTCAAAATACAAGGTCATAAACACAGGAATATCACTACTGGGCAAATCAAAATAACTCAAAACTTTATCAATCCTATCCTCGAAAGGAACAGAACCATTATAGAACATACAAAAATTATCAGGACAATCCCATGAACCTTTATGTACTTCCGATCCAGGCCAAAAGTAAGTAGCAGCCTTTAACCCATGATTAGCCACGGTCTCCCAAAGTGGCTCACCCAGCCACCACTTGGGTTCATGGCTACCCATCGTGAAGTGCTCACCAGTTTCAGGATCAACAAAATGGTTATTAATAATACCATGATAAGGAGGGTAAAGACCAGTCACGATAGAGTAATGATTAGGAAAAGTAAGCGTAGGAAACACAGGAATCAAACCAGTTTCAGCTTCAGTTCCATTATCAATCAAGCGATGAATATTTGGAGTTGGAGTCTTGAATTGATAACCAAACCTGAATCCATCTGAAGATATCAGAAGAACCACAGGATGGCTAAGCTTAGTCAGCTGACGGGATGTTACAGAAAACGACTTCGTTTCATCAGAAGAGGAAGAAAAGAAGAGAAAAGCAAAAGCAGAAGCAGCAGAGAGAGCAATGCAAGTGATAAGTATAAGTGAAATAAAGACGACGGTGGTTGTGTGCTTCTGGGTTGAATCCAAAGGATCAGAAGAGGAGTCAGTACTGAAAGAAAGAAGAGCTGTTGACTGACCATGTCGATCTTCTTCGTCAGCTGGTATTTGTGTTGGTTTTGTTGAATTCAAAGCTGAGTCAGATGAATCCATGATTCTGATATTTCAGTAACAATTAAAGATGTAAACGTTAACCTAAAAAATAGAAGCGAAAAAGACCAGTCTTTCTTCTTCTTTTTGGTTTCTTTCTTATGGGTTTTCCTCGCTCCTCAATCAAGATGGTTAACAGTGTACAGAAAGGAAGCTGCAGTTGATGATGAAGTGAATTGCAGATGGGTTCAAGGAGTTGCTAAGAGAGATGCGACCATTTGTTTGATCAATGAGCAGGACAAGATGGGCTCTTTCTCTGTGGGAGAATAAGAAACTGGGATTTGATGATGAAGGGTCTGGATTTGTCAGTAGGGTCCTTGTGTATTCTTACAATCACAAAATGTGATTTTTTGAAGTTGACTCTGAAAAACGAAAAAGCATCGTGGGGAATTCAGAAATAAATGGTTAACAGACTCTTAAAAACACAGAACGGCATCACCCACTTGGGTTTTAGTTATCCTAGAATCTCCCCCATAGAAAAATACCAAACCTTGATTTCTCATATAAAATCAAAATTTAGATTGTAAAATTGGAAATTCCATGTTATGTTAATTCTTTCTCTCAACCTTATATGTTTTATCTTGGCTCACATCAATTCTTACCAGCATCTAATGGGACAAAAGACAAAAATAATATGATAATCTTTAGAATGTAAAAAATAAGAAATTTTGCATTGAAATCGACAGTAACAGTGCTGATTTCATATCGTTAGATTGGTTGGATGAGAATGTTGTAATGATGTAGTGCCGATTTAAGTATATAAAAAAAAAAAACATCCCCAAACTTATATATGCATAGATGGTAGAAAATTGTAAAGATATAATAAAAATTTGGAAGAAACAATTGTAAAGAAACTAATGCAAGTTTGATTTTTCATATTTTATTAATATAATCTTTGTTAATCTTGTTTTAACATTTACTTTCATTTTAAATTTTATTCATATTAAATTATTAAAATATAATCATAAATTTCATATTACAATATCATTTCTATAAAATATATTCACATATTATTTAACAAAAAATCAACCATTTCAATATATTATTCATTAAAAATAACATCATTAATAATTATAAATTTTTTATTATTCATTAAGTGATTAATATATTTTCACATAATAATTATAAACTAAATATTCTAAATCATTTAATTTCCATTTTATAAAAGTCTTACTTCTAAATTCATTTATATATATTCTTATATATTACAAAACTTACTTTATTTTTAACTTTGTTTACATTATTATTTTTATTTGTATAAACAATAAAATTCATTTATTTCCTCCACTGTAAATATGTAATTTATAATTAAAATATCTTTCAAAGAAATAAATTCATACATTTTTCTATTAATTAATCAAATGATCAATATATTTTGAATAATTATTAATATCTTTGTTAATTTGCAAATTAACTTCCTCATAATTTACTTTACTTTTTTCTTAATATTTAAACAAATATAAATAATAATGTAATTTAAATTTCCTTTGCTACATTATATCATTTATATTATTAACATATTTTATTATAACATTAACAAATTATTATTATCTTTTTACATAATTTTCAAAAATTACTTAATTCACTAATTTAGCTTATTATTGTCATCTACAAAATATTCATCAATTTCATATTTTAACTATTATTATAAATTATATAATAAACATATTTTATTATAATATTAACAAGTTATTATTATCTTTTTACATCATTTCCAAAAATTACTTACTTTTATGCACTAATTTAGTTTATTATTATTATCAACAAAATATTCACCAATTTTATATTTTAACTAGTATTATAAATTATATTTATATTATTATTATAAATTATAGTTACAGACAATCATCATCTAATTATGAAGAATGTTGTGGCTGCACTAAAATCGTCTATACTGTTACCAATTTAAGTTTATCTGATAAATTGTCGCCTCAAAAATTATGTTACTGAAATTGATGATCAATCTGTCGATTTCTATTTATTGGAGGGAACTTTTTACCACTAAAATTGGTAACCAAGCTGCCGATTTGCCTTAATCAAATTGAATTAATTTTAAATCAAAATTATTACATTATTTCAAAAATATTTTAAAAGTCACATTATTTTAGGAAATAATTCTGAAAACCACATTATTTATGTCTTTTATCCCATTTAATGCCTGATTTCTAATTTTAAAATCCTTATTAAGACCATGTGTGTCTGTAAGCTAAAACAAAAGCAATGGAAGAACACAATGAAGCTATTAGATTGTTAAAAGGTACTGAATATGGTAGATTATGTTAAATTACTTTAAATTGTTTAACTTAAAGTTTATCGTTGAGATTGAATTTTAAATTATTAGGTGATTATTGCATAATCAAATTTTAATTATTTATTTTAAAATAAATAATTAAAATCAAAATTAATTAAACATGAGATTAAATGGTTTATTGTAGACTGCATCATTATGTGATCATAGATTATTATGATACTAATATATGATCATTAGCATTATCACTTCTTTTCTCATTTCTTAAACAACTTCTTTAGCTATGTTTTCATGCATTTTATTTGTATACCTTAGTATATAATATAATATTTCATGCATCATACTTATATCTTATATTATTAGCATAATTTGATGCATTTTCTTCACACATCTTGCATATTACATGTTGTTTTAGTTTTTATAATGAATCTTATATGTCATTCTACTTTAACTTATGATTTAGTCATGTTTATCTTTAGGTTACATGTTTTTTAGGAATTTATGTTCATTCCATGCATTAGAACACTAGTTTTAGGTCCCATGAGTCATGTTTTAGGCATTATGACTTGTGTTAGGCACATTAGGATAGAGTATTTTGCATGTATAGGTCACATGACTCGTGTTGAAGGGAACATGAGTGAGCATTTTCTTGATTTAATGTAAACAAAAATTATTTTATAAGTTTAATGTAAGAATAAAAGTATTTCTAGTCTTAGGGTAAAGCTCCAGCGGGATGCCAGTTAAAGAGGCATCCCATCTTACATGACATGTTGATCGGGTAAAATGGACTATAAATGTTGTTATAAATGGCATTCGGTACGGCTCGTGTCAGAATCTAAACGGGATGCCTATATGAGTGGTGTCCTATATGTTTTAATATTAAATTAAAGTAATATTGATTGTGTAATGATTATAATTTGATGGGATATTATTATTAATTATATTATTAATGTAATGATTAAAAAATGATAGGATATTATTAGTATTATTATAAGAGTATTTGTATTATTATTTAAATTTATAGTATTATCATAATTGTTATTATTATTAGTAAAAATGAATTTGGTTTTTATTAATGGTTAATGATTATTGATGTTATTAAATTTGTTGTAATTATAATTAATATAAAAATGTAAATGTAGTAAATTTTGTTCATATTATTATTAATATAATTAAGATAAAGCATTAGGAGTAGTATTGTTTATTATTAATAGTAATAATAATAATAATTATTAATAGATATATATATTTGTAATAATGATTATTATTTAATATTATAAATATTAATTTATTATTAATAAATAGTTATTGTTAGGGTTAATATTAGTGTTAATATTAATGAGAAGTTGTTATTATTAATAATTATAATTGGTAATTATTATTATTATAATAATAATATTATTATTATTATTAATTATAATTGGTAATTATTATTATGATTATAGTATTATTATTATTATTAATTATAATTGGTAATTATTATTATGATTATAGTATTATTATTTGTCATACCCGCATATGAGACCTTGGTAGTTTGGTCCTTATGTATGCAAATGTGCATGTATGCGTATGCTTATGAATAATCGGACGTATGTGTATGTGTATTTATGTGCCTATGTGCTTGATGAATGAAATGTGACATTGTTTCCTTGATTAGTGAATGTCTTTGTGAATGCTAGTGCATGAATATGATGATGGTGAGTGTATTGATTAAGTGACGTGATATTTTATCTGTAGACGCATGTTATTATGTTATGAGGACGGGATGTGAGAGTGTTGCTGCTTTATTAAGGTATCTCCATAGTATAAGGGGCGAACACCGAGTTGAGCATGCTGTGAGGGAGGTTTTAGAAGTGTTTATACTTGATTTTGAGTTAGGAATGTTGGGTATGAGCTTATAAAGAGGGGAAGAAGGAGGTTTGAGAGTGGTACGAGCATACAGATCAACATACGGGCGTACCAAAACAGGGGAGTTGAGGGAGTTAGGCTCTTGGAGACCGTATGGTCATACCACGGAGTGGTCCGGCCGTACGTGAACTCGTAGGAAATTGGGTTTGTCAGGTGGATTGTGGATGTACGGGCGTATCGAATGTGGTATGGGCGTACCATCCCTCGCAGGAATTGTGTGCATCAGAAGTTTTAGTTTGGTACGGGCGTACCAGGATCCGTACGACCGTACGTGACTTAAGTTTGGCTATTTTAAAGATATTTTATACGTTTTGACTCAGTTTTCTTTCACCTTTCACCCTTCTAAACCCTCTTAAACCCTCTTAAACATTCCCTAAACATTAGAGTTTGAGGTTCTAGGCCTTTAGCTTATGCGGGAGCAATAGATTGAAGTGGTACTCGATAGTGACAGGATTGACAGAAGTAGTTCGACTCCAGGTTTGTGCTAAGTTTATGCAAACTGTGTTGGTTTGGTTTGTTCTGGCCTTGAGACCTAAGGAAGGTCTAGAAATGATGTTTCTTATTGGTATGTTAATGTTTGATGCATGTGATTAGTTATCTATGTTGAGATGAGGATAATTCATGAATTAGACATGCATAAGTACTTGTATGGCATGCATGGAGATAAGGACGAAAGAAGGAAGGAGAGTGATGAGAGTAGAGCTATAAGTTCTGGGTACACTAGGTTAAATAATGATAGGATTCCTAATGGAATCATTTAGATTATTGCCTCCCAAAAAGGGAGACTCGAGACCTATAGTAGGAAAATGGGTGCATAGCACCACGTGTTTATATGTCCTCCTTCGGGAGATGAGTACCGGTACCTACAGGGACCCAGTATGTGCAAAAGGAATGTGTATAATTACAGGAAAATAAGAGTGAATGAGTGTAATGAGGGTGAGGAAGAATGTAGGACATAGATACATTTGCATTGCATGTATTGGAAATGGGTTCTATAATGATCTGTATGATGATGTGATTGATAGATTGAAATGTTTGACATATGGTGCTCATGATGTTTTGCTGCTTACTGAATTCTACCTATGTGTTTGATTTATATTTCCTTAGCACCACTGAGTTTTAAACTCAGCGTTTATCATTTGATGAACGTAGGTTTAGAGCCCTCGGGGGAGCGGTCAGCGAAGCAGTGATAGAGGTCATCAGCAGAGAAGGTTATTCTCGAAGTGGTACGGGACCTCAGGGGCATACTCCGAGTCATTTTTGTTAGAGTAGTTCTATTGGTCCTAGTGGCAGTAGTCTACTCTGTATTTTATGGTGTATCTGTATAGGAATTATACGAACCCTGTTGTATGACTTATATTGTTTATATATAATATAATTGAGTTGCTTGTCGACACTAATCGCATGAATGAATGATTGTTATCCAGGGTGCTACGTGTCTAGTATATTATACCACGCTGTCACTTTCGTTCACCAATAATACAGGGATGTGTACCCATACGAATCTAAATAGATTTTAGAAATGATGTATCCCTTGTGGTATAAGCAGCGGTTCTTCCTTTGGGGAGGATTGATACTTATACTACAGGAGCATGTACCCCAGGTATGGGCTGGGTGTGACATGTTTAAGTGGTATCAGAGCTATGGTTTAGCTCGCCATGTACCTTGTATGTCAGCTAGGACTACTGCCAATGATTAATAGGCTACACATGGGGAGTTGCCAGTCCTTACCGCTGCTGACTGTTATAAGTTATGCTATTATGTTACAGATTAGGTACTATGATCGATCGGGCTATCATAATGGGTGAAGAAGGAGAGGATAACTTTAATCTCCAGGAGAGTACGTCAGGTACAGGAGATAGAGTTGAGAGACAGTTGAGACAGGAAGAATAAGGGGGACCCAGTGAGAGAGCACCTTGGGTTGATAGAGCTGATGCTTCAATAGTTGATCTGATAGCAGCTCAGTTTGCTCAGTTCCTGTAGTATTTACGAGCTCAGGGTCAAATTATACTTGTTACTCCAGCTCCACCCCCGCCAGCACTGAGAGAGGAGTATAAGCTAGACTTTACCAAGTTGAGATCGTATGGTACCACTGATTTTGTTGGTACAATAGATCCGTATGAAGCTGAGATGTGGTTAGAGAAGACACAGAGAGTTCTACGTCAGTTGAAGTGCCCCGAGGCGGCCAGGTTTGAGTATACGATTTCCCTCTTACAAGAAGATGCATATGAATGGTGGAAGACCATTCCGCAGAGTATGGCAGACCCTCTAGTACTAACATGGGATGACTTTTGGAGGGAGTTTTGTCAGAAATATATGCCTACAGCATATACAGATCAGAAGTTGGATGAGTTTCTCAACCTGAAATAGGGAGACATGTCGATTATGGATTATGAGAGGGAGTTCACCCGGTTGACCTATTATGCGACCAACATTATGACTTCGGGTCGTGAGAGATGTAAAAGATTTGAACAGGGTTTGAATTTCTGGCTCTGAACATTGGTTCAGGGTTTTAACTACACAGATTTTTCAGCATTGATGGCTAACGCCTTGAACCAAGAGCGAACGATATTAGAGGAGAATGCCCACTTACAGTCATTGAGGAGATCATACAGAGGCACGAGTTCTTCATCGAGATATTCGAAGAGGGGCAAGTTTCGAGGCTCCTTTTCTCCACGACCAGGTGATGTTAGACCTTTGCCACCCCGACGGGTACAGAGTGGGAGACCCTCATCGCACAGTGATCATTCTAGTATAGGATCGGGTTTATGTCGTACTTATGGCCGAGCACACCATGGGGCTTGTCAAATGGGTACCGACTTATATTATCGTTGTGGGAGAGTTGGTCATTATGCTAGGGAGTGTCCCAAACGATATGATACACCTGTGTACATCATGCCAGAAGGGAGATCTTATCAGCAGGGTCCGATAGCTTGACCTAATACTGGGAATTTCCGAGGTCCTAAGAGAGGCAAAGGTAAAGGGAGGAGCCAAGATGGAGGAGGTTGTAGCACTAGTCAGGGGTCTGTAAATCAGATTGTTGGGGCTCCATCTCGAGTGTATAATCTGGTGCAACGGGATGATCAGCATGCCTCAGATGTAGTGATCGGTAATGTTCTTATCTCTGGTCATGATGCGTTGGTTTTATTTGATCCCGGATCTTCACATTCTTACATTAATGTGGAATTTGCTCGCTTACTTACTATACCATGTGAGGGATTAGGCTATGAGATAGTGATATCAAGTCCTTTAGGAAGGGGTGTGGTAGTTGATAGGGTGTATCAACAGTGTCCTTTGTGTATACATAATCTGTGTTTCCTGTCAGACTTGGTTGAGATGTCGTTTCGTGAGTATGACATTATTTTGGGTATGGATTGGCTGGTTAAGTACAGAGCAGTGATGGATTGCCATTGGAAGATAGTGACTCTGTAACATCCAGAACAGGGTATGGTTGTGATCTAAGGTAATGTGCCATCGGTAACTGCCAGATTGATTTTGGCTATGGCAGCTCAGAGATTGTTAGTACAGGGTTGCAACGCCATATTGGCACATGTAACAAATGTGAGATAGAAAGGAATACAATTAGTCAATATTCCAACGGTATGTGATTTTCTCGAGGTATTTCCAAAGGAATTACCAGAGTTGCCGCCAGAAAGAGAGGTGGAATTCGAGATAGAGGTGTTACCGGGTACTGAGCCGATCTCTATTACACCGTACCGTATGGCTCCACTGGAATTGAAAGAATTGAAGATACAGTTGCAGGAATTGCTTGATAAGGGTTTCATTAGGCCAAGTGTATCACCGTGGGATGCACCGGTATTGTTTGTAAAGAAGAAAGATGGGACAATGAGAATGTGTATCGACTATAGGCAACTGAACAAGGTGACAATCAAGAATAGATACCCTTTGCCACGTATTGATGACCTATTTGATCAGTTGAAAGATGCCATGATATTTTCTAAAATTGATTTAAGATGGGGATACCACCAACTTCGGGTCAAGGATGGGAATGTCACGAAAACAGCCTTTGAAACTCGTTATGGTCATTACAAGTTCCTAGTAATGCCGTTTGGGTTTACGAATGCTCCAGCAGCTTTTATGGCATTGATGAACATGATCTTTGCAGATTATTTGGATCAATTCATAGTCGTGTTCATTGACGACATTTTGGTGTACTCAAAGACTCAGGATGATCATGACAGGCAGTTGAGGTTAGTATTACAACGTTTATTGGAGAAATAGTTATACGGGAAACTATCCAAGTGTGAGTTTTGGCTAGAACAGGTGGCATTTCTGGGATATGTGATTTCAGCCGAGGGGCTCAGGGTAGATCCGAGTAAGGTAAAAGCCATACTTGATTGGCCTATACCACGGAATGTTAGTGAGGTTTGTAGCTTTCTAAGATTAGCCAGCTACTACTGACAGTTTGTTAAAGGTTTCTCGATGCTCGCCTTACCATTGCGATGCTACTCAGGAAGGATGTTTCTTTCAGTTGGTCAGAGGAATGTCAGCAAAGTTTTGATAAATTGAAAGAATGTTTAACTCAAGCTCCAGTTTTGACTCTACCTACACCAGGGAAAACTTTTACCATCTACAATGATGCTTCACTTAATGGTTTAGGATGTGTTCTAATGCAGGATTGGAAGGTGATTGCATACGCCTTACGACAATTGAAGCCACACAAAAAGAACTATCTGACCCATGACTTGGAATTAGCTGCCATTATCTTTGCGTTAAAAATTTGGTGACATTATTTGTATGGGGAGTTGTGTTATATGCATACTGACCACAAGAGTTTGAAGTACCTGGACACCCAAAAGGAGCTTAACTTAAGGCAACGACGCTGGCTCGAGTTAATAAAAGATTATGATTATGTGATCGACTACCATCCGGGAAAAGCTAACTTAGTAGCTGATGCATTGAGCCGTAAACTGTTTGCTGGATTGAGATAGTCACCATTAATACTAGTTTGAGAGACATGATAGTTAAATGCTTCCTTAGTGATGCAACCTGATAGTATTGTAGCCCAGTTACCATTGCGAGTAAAACCAATCTTAACTGAACAGATTCAAATAAGTGTAGTGAATGATGAGGAGTATCAGAAGCAGCTACAGAAAGTTCAAATAGGTAAGACTTCACTGTTCATGGTAGATGGTGACAGTAATCTGAGACACGGGGATAGATTGTACGTTCCCGCAGATGACGAGCTTAAGAAGCTGATTCTAGAGGAAGCTCACAGTTCCACGTATTCATATCATCCAGGTAGTTCTAAGATGTATCGGGATTTAAAACAGCACTACTGGTGGATTGGTATGAAAACTGATATTGCTGAATATGTGGCTAAGTGTCTGGTATGTCAGTGCGTTAAAGTAGAACATCAGGTACCAACAGGATTACTTAGTCCCTTACCATTACCAGAGTGGAAATGAGATCAGATTACTATGGACTTCATTACACGGTTACCGATGATGCAGAACAAACATGATGCCATATAGGTAATTATAGATAGATTGACGAAGACAGCTCATTTCCTACCTGTGCGTATGGATTATAGTCTGGAAAGGTTGGCTGGACTGTATATTGATGAGATTGTTTGATTACATGGGATTCCATTCTCGATAGTATCTGACAGAGATTCACAGTTCACGTCACAATTTTATGGTACATTTCAGAGATCTTTGGGTACCAGAGTACAGTTCAGTACTGCATTTTACCCTTAGATCAATGGCCAGTTAGAGAGAGTGATACAGATTCTAGAGGATATGCTATGTGCTTGCATCATGGTATAGGAAGGTAGTTGGGATCACTACTTACCATTAATCGAGTTCGCGTACAATAACAGCTATCAGTTCAGTATACAGATAGCTCCTTATGAGGCATTGTATGGTAGACGATGATGAACCCCTTTACACTGGAACGAGGTTGGTGAACGACGGCTAGTTGGTCCTGAATTGATACAACAGGCAGAAGAGCAGGTACGAGTGATTAGAGTTAGATTGAAAGTAGCATCGGATAGGTATAAGTCCTACATCGATTTAAAAAGATGGGATATAGAGTATGAGGTTGGAGATAAAGTTTTTCTCAAGGTGTCTCCATGGAAAAAGATTCTGAGGTTCGGTCAGAAGGGAAAATTGAGTCCTCGCTTCATTGGGCCATATGAGATATTAGAGAGAGTGGGACCGTTAGCTTACAGATTAGCCTTACCACCAGAGTTAGATCAGATTCACAATGTGTTTCATGTTTCGATGCTAAGATGGTATAGGTCAGATCCTTCTCATATTATTCTAATTGAATCTATAGAGGTGTAGTAGGATTTATCCTATAGTGAAGAGCTAATTTAAATTTTGGCACTGGAAACCAAACAGCTGAGGAACAAATAGATTCCTTTAGTCAAGGTCTTATGGAATCATCATACATGATAAGAGGCCATGTGGGAAAGAGAGTCTGTTATGACAGAACAGTATCCCCACTTATTCCCTAGTGAGTCCAGTTAGAATTTCGGGGATGAAATTTCTTTTTAGGAGGGGAGAATTGTCATACCTGAATATGAGACCCTGGTAGTTTGGTCCTTATGTATGCAAATGTGCATGTATGCGTATGCGTATGAATAATCAGACATATGTGTATGTGTATTTATGTGCCTATGTGCTTGATGAATGAAATGTGACATTGTTTCCTTGATTTGTGAATGTCTTTGTGAATGCTGGTGCATGAATATGATGATGGTGAGTGTATTGATTAAGTGACGTGATATTTTATCTGTAGATGCATATTATTGTGTTATTAGGATGGGATGTGAGGGTGTTGCCACTTTATTGAGGTATCTCCATAGTATAAGGGGCGAACACCGAGTTGAGCATGCTGTGAGGGAGGTTTTAGAAGTGTTTATACTTGATTTTGAGTTAGGAATGTTGGGTATGAGCTTAGGAAGAGGGGAAGAAGGAGGTTTGAGAGTGGTACAGGCGTACGGATCAACATACGGGAGTACCAAAATAGGGGAGTTGAGGGAGTTAGGCTCCTGGAGACCATACGGGCGTACCACGGAGTGGTCCGGCCATACGTGAACTTGCAGGAAATTGGGTTTTTCAGGTGGATTATGGACATACATGCGTACTGAATGTGGTACAGGCGTACCATCCCTCGCAAGAATTATGTGCATCAAAATTTTTAGTTTGGTACGGGCGTACCAGGATCCGTACGGCCTTACGCGACTTAAGTTTGTCTATTTTAAAGATATTTTATACATTTTGACTGAGTTTTCTTTCACCCTTCACCCTTCTAAACCCTCTTAAACATTCCCTAAACATTGGAGTTTGAGGTTCTAGGCCTTTAGCTTATGCGGGAGCAATAGATTGAAGTGGTACTCGACAGTGACAGGATTGACAGAAGTAGTTCGACTCCAGGTTTGTTCTAAGTTTATGCAAACTGTGTTGGTTTGGTTTGTTCTTGCCTTGAGACCTAAGGAAGGTCTAGAAATGATGTTTCTTATTGGTATGTTAATGTTTGATGCATGTGATCAGTTATCTATGTTGAGATGATGATTGTTCATAAATTAGACATGCATAAGTACTTGTATGGCATGCATGGAGCTAAGGATGGAAGAAGGAAGGAGAGTGATGAGAGCAGAGCTATAAGTTTTGGGCACACTGGGTCAAATAATGATGGGATTCCTAATGGAATCATTTAGATTGTTGCCCTCCCAAAAAGGGAGATGAGTCTCGAGACCTATAGTAGGAAAATGGGTGCATAGCACCATGTGTTTATATGCCCTCCTTCAGGAGATGAGTATCGGTACCTACAGGGACCCAGTATGTGCGAAAGGAATGTGCATAATTACAGGAAAATAAGAGTGAATGAGTGTAATGAGGGTGAGGAAGAATGTAGGACATAGATACATTTGCATTGCATGTATTGGAAATGAGTGCTATAACGATCTGTATGATGATATGATTGACGGATTGAAATGTTTGACATATGGTGCTCATGATGTTTTGCTGCTTATTGAATTCTACCTATGTGTTTGATTTATGTTTCCTTAGCACCATTGAGTTTTATACTCAGCGTTTATCATTTGATGAATGTAGGTTCAAAGCCCTCGGGGGAGTGGTCAGAGAAGCAGTGATAGAGGTCGTCAGCAGAGAAGGCTATTCTCGAAGTGGTATGGGACCTCAGGGGCATACTCCGAGTCATTTTTGTTAGAGTAGTTCTGTTGGTCCTAGTAGCAGTAGTCTACTCTGTATTTTGTGGTGTATCTATATATAAATTATACGAACCCTGTTGTATGACTTATATTGTTTGTATATAATATAATTGAGTTGCTTTTCGACACTAATCACATGAATGAATGATTGCTATCCAGGGTGCTACATGTCTAGTATATTATACCACACTGTCACTTTCGTTCACCACTAATACAGGGACGTGTACCCATACGAACCTAAATAGATTTTAGAAATGATGTATCCCTTGTGGTATAAGCAGCGATTCTTCCTTTGGGGAGGATCGATACTTATACTACGGGAGCATGTACCCTAGGTATGGGCTAGGTGTGACATTATTATTATTATTATTATTAATTATAATTGGTAATTATTATTATGATTATAGTATTATTATTATTATTATTAATTGTAATTGGTAATGATTATTATGGTTATTATTAGTATTATTATTTTTATTAGTATAATAATTAAGATTAATTGTATTAGTAATTTTGGATTTATGATGTATATACAATTTGGATTTAGGAGGAAAAGAAAATTTGAGTAAGGCACAGTAAGTAAGGATGTCACATCCTGAAACAAGCACACACTTTGCATTCATGAGATTGCTTGAAATGATATGTTTTATATGTTATTGGTATGAAAATGATGTGAGATTATGATTATGATGATGAGTATATGATAAGATTAGAGTATATAGCTTTAAAGTTGAAGATTGGAATTTTGACAAAAACCACTGAAACGACCCTTGAACGGTACTAAATCGATGATTTCTATGTTAAAAATATTGAATTTGATTGATTAACTATGATCAAAGTGCTTGTGTTAACTTAAATTAGATATTTACAAAAGTTAGCAAAATTGACATTTGGATTAATTATGATGTCATAATTAGGTGATGATGATGTAAGCGAGTGAAATTAATTTGATTATCTTAGAAAATAAGTAAGTATGAATTAATAATGTCTTAGTAAGTATATATAATAAAAATTTTGAATATTAAAAATGTATAATTAGAATTTTTTATTATGATGTCATAATGATATCATAAATGATAAAGATGATGTCATAAATGAGTAAATAAGATAATTAGTGTTATGCAAGATGATAAATAAATAAATATAAATGAAAATAGAATAAGTTATAATATATTTGAAATAGTATATTTAAATGGAAGTGGGATTGGTAATTGAAAAAGTGTATGGAAAGTTGAAAAAGTAGTTTTGAAAATGGTGTTAGTGGATGGAGAGAGAGTGTAGAAATATTAATTAAATTGGTTTGGGAAAATTGATGAATCGTATTTAAAATTAAATAAGGTATATTAGAGTATTTAGTAAGTATATAAATACATTTATTTAAGTTATGATTGGAGGATTTAACAATAAATTAAGAAAATACTTAAGTTTAGGGGCTAAAAGGATGGTTTTGGAGTAGTTTAGGGACTTAAATGGGATTTTTTCCAAATGAGCCTTATTTCATCCAAATTTTCATCTCAATTTGGCTTACATTTCATTAAATTAGTCCCTTATCTTCAGCTGGCCGAAACACACCACCCATTTCCCTTACCAAACCTATCTTATCCTTATGCTCTTTCTTTCTTTAAATCTTGTTCTTTCTTTTCTTTTTACTATGGTATATTTTCTTCTTCAAGCTTAAAGAAGCCAAACCAAACTTCCTTTGGTTTTCCATTTTGCTTCATACTTTCATGAATCTTTAAAGATCCATACGTATAGCTTAAAACCAAGACAAAAGACTTCCATTTTCCTTATTTTTCAAAAAAGGCGCAAACTTCTTCTTCTTCATCTATGAATCTGCCAACTTTCTTTTCTTTTTGTATGGTTTCTCAAGTTTCCAGTTAGTTTTGTATGTAAGCTTTAAATCAAGGCTGAATATATGCATGTTTGATGCTATTCAAAGAGTGACCAAAGCTCTTTCTTAAAGATCCTTAAGAGTAAGTTACAAATCTTTTAAGATTTATATTTTTTTTTAAGAAACTGAAACTCTTTGGCCTAAATTTTTATTTCTGTGGTTAGATCTAACATAAGTGCATTCATGTTGATTTGAGTTATAGATTTACAACATGGAAGCCAAAAAGGTGAAGGATTATATCAAATCCATAGCTTATGTTCAAGGAGATTTCTTTTTAGAGGAGATTTGAGTTATTTGATAAAAGGTGAGCTTGGTAAGTAAGTTTGGTGTTAGATCCACTTGTATTATAAATGTTTAGTTAGTTTTAAGTTCTGTCTAAATGGTATACAATTTATTTGATAGTTTTTGGTTTTGATTTGATGATTAGGAAGCTTAGGATTGTAAAATACAAGTAATAAGATGGTTTGGTATTGTGTGGGTGAGTTGTGTTGATTTTTTTTAGATTGGCCAAAACATTCAAAGAACAAATTAAGGATTGGTAAGCTTAAAATGAGTTTTAGATGATAATTTAATAAAAACAGAAGATGATTAATAAAGGAAATAAGGAAAATTAAGCTTAAGATAAGTTAAAAGAGGTTATTTGAGGCTAAATGACATTTTAAGTGAATATGATTAAGGAGTTATTAATTAAATGGTTAAAATTTAGTATGACTTAATAAATTTACTTATAATTAAGGTTAAATGAAGTTTTAATGTTAAGTTAATAAGGAATTTAAAAGAATATGGACTTAAGAGAGCATAAGGTAAGCATATTGGTGAGATTAAATATAATTTTCATTATTAAGTATAAGTGTCGCACCCTCATTTTGGACCGGCTTGATCCAGATCGATTTAGGAATGCTTCTGAGTCAGTTTGGGTTAGCTTCAGGCCAATCCAAGTTGATTTAGGGCTTTCTAGGCCATTCTGGGCCAACTTCGGCCATTCTAGGGTA
>CANYBF011690276.1:0-30250 GCA_948192965.1 Dalechampia spathulata | reverse complement strand
ATTATTAAATTTTAATCAAAGATAAATATTACTAATTTATCATTAATTACTGTAAATATAAAAAAAATTCTAATTAATTTCTGGATCAATTAAATATATTTTTGATCTATAAAATTAATTACATTAAATAATTATTTTAATCTAATAAATGAAATATATTGTATGGATCAAACAAATATTTTTGATCTATAAAATAATTAGATTAAATTATCTTAATCTAATAAATTATATAGATTTTAAACCAATCAAAATTATCTAGTTTATTATCTAAATTTAAATTATTTTAATAGTAAGATAAATACTATTAAAATAATAAATAAATAAAATGATAATTGTTTTGAAGTGAGGATAAGGGTTAAATCTGTAAATTCTTTATCCTTTAAATCACTATAAATAAGAGGTTTTCCTTTCATTCAAAAACACACATTTTGGAAGCCCAAAAACAACAAGAAGCTCTCAAGCTACAAGTTCTCTAAGCTTTTCAAGAATGTGTTGTTCAAGTTCTAAAGTGTTCTTCAAGTTCGTCAAGTCATTCAAGAAGTTTTATCAAATTGTTCATCAAGCTCTTCAAGGTGTTCTTCCTTTCAAGGTTAAATTTGATTTAAGATAAGCCCCTAAAGCACTTGAATTGTGTTCTTCTTCAAATGTTTAATTCAATATCAAGCTACAAAAAACCCTTGAATTTGATTTGAAATTCGAATGAGATGATTTAAATTCTTTATTATAGAATTTTATATTAAAGATTGCAATTCGTTTCAAATTGATAAAATTATTTGTTGCTCAATTTCTAATTCAATTCATTTTTGCCTTATAGATTTTGCGCACTACAATTACTTTTTTAAAACTTAACAAAAATAAGTATAAAAATTAATATAATAAATATGAATTTTAATTATTATATTATTTTATATTAATTGTGATTAGTATATTATTATATTATATTATATTATATTTTACGTAATTATCTTATTTATCTTTAAATTATACATGAGTTTACATTTTCAATTTGTTAATTTTAATAATGATTTAATATTATATTAATTCATATTAAGGTATATATTTTTCAAATTTAACAAGATAATTATATAAAATTTAATTTAATTTAATATTATGTTAATTAATATTAATATTTACTCTTATTTTTTATAAAGAATGGATGAAAATATTATATAAACAACATTTTAAATAAGTACATTATGCTTACAAATGACGGGTCAAAAAAATTTGAAAACATAAAATATAAAATTATTATAAATGACGGGTCAAAAAATTTATCCTAACATGTAACACACGTTATGAAACTCTAGTATATATAAAAGCCATAAACAAGTTTTAGTATAAATAGTGAAAAAACACTGATACGAGAATAATGAAAATTAATGTTTTCTTTTATTAAAAAAATCCAACATAAATCTATTTATGTACGCAACTTCTCGTAGGAATTTTGAATTTTGAAATAATATAAATTATAACAAGCAAATGAAATTGCAAAAAAATTATAAAATAATAAATAAAAATTATATAAAAATTAAAAAAATGAAGAAAATGAAAGGAAAGAGAAATTGTAGTAGATATCAAATTTTAAGGTTTGATTTTAAGTAAATATCAAGTTGACTAATATTTAAATTTTTGTGACTTTGCACTTATAGAATGATTTGTACCCATAATATCTATTTTATTTTATTTTTTATTCTTCTTATTTTTCATATCCTTAATTTTTCTCCCATATCATTTTCTCTTCTTCTCCTTTTCCCACGCTATTTTCACTTCTTCTCACTTCTCATCTTCGTTGGCGTTATCTTTTTCTTTTTCTTTTTCATCTTCATCCACATCATCTTTATTTTCTTCTTCTTCGACAACATCCTTCTTCTACTCCTATCATCAATTTTTGAAAAAATTTATCAGATCTATTTTAGATTGATATTATATCTTATCCAATGTTCTTCTTTGATGTCTTTCTTCATATTTATAATATATAATATTTTTAATAATTTAGTTAATATTTTTTTGTATTTTGTTCAATATTGTTAATTGTTATCAAATTTATTGAGTATTATTGAATCTTCTTATTATTCTTCATATTTTTTTATGTATTTTGTTTATTATTTTCAATAATTTAGTTGATATTTGTTCATGTATTTTGTTCAATATTATTAGTTGTTATCAGATTTGCTGAGTATTATTAAATATTATTTTTTTTTTTTTTAGATAATATCTATACAATTTTACATATACGGGGTAGATAAAGTAGATATAAATAAATATATATAAGTATATACATATAATATCATATAATGTTTAAAATTAGCACAAAAGCTTTTAATCATAATGTTTTTGGTATCTATATTTATTTATCATATCCACTTGTGATAGATCAAGTTATCAATTATCTACCATATGTCTATCATACGGTTGTATGATAGATAAAGTTATCTACCATAAATACTAAATAGTAGATATAGTAAATACATTTATCTACTTTATAATATATATATATATATATACATATATATCACAAGATAGATAAATATCTATCACATCTACCATATAATATATGTTGTAGATATTTATATATCATATATATCACAAGATGGATAAATATCTACCACATCTACCATATAATATATGTAGTACATATTTATCTATCATATATATCATAATGTAGATAAATATTTATTATATCAACCAACTCATATATATTATATATAAGTATATTTATTAAATTTTACACTATTATTTTTTCAAAAAAAATTTAATAATAAAAATGTTATCAAAATAAATAACAATTTTTTAAAAAATTAAACATATATTATTTATTAATTTTTCATATAATTTTGAATGTTTTGTTTGAAGTTTATGATCTTTTTATTTTATGTTTCTATTTTTTTATGATTATTTGATTGATTTATAGTAAACATAATAATAATAATAGCAACAGTGATTGATGGATAATAATATTAAATTTTTTATTTTTTATTTTATTTTTTAAAGTGAATTTTTGAATTAATAAAATTGTTGAACTAATATGATAAATTATAAAAGATTAATATATTAATAATTTTTTTATTTTGAATTTTATTTTTAAAAGTGAAAATTTTAAATTAACAAAGATAATTTTGAAATTTAAATTTAATATTTGACCTAATATAATAAATTATAAAAAATTAATATATAAATAACATTTACCTATAATTATTTTATAAATATGATAGGGTAATACCGAGGGACTCATTGGTTAGAATTGTGGGCTGGGCCTATTGAATCAGCTAATAAATATGGGCTTCTTACCGAAATACACTAAAATGTGAGATACTGACATATGTTAAGTATCTAAAATTAAACATTAAATGCAAATTTCTTTAATATTAATTAAAAAATATTTTTTATTATCATCAACAAATCTTTCCAATAACATATTTTTTCTTGAATAAAATTTAAAAAATGAAAATCAATTGAAAATTTTGTAATAAAAATTAAAAAAAAGAAGTAATTTTGAGTAAAAACAAATAAAGAGGTAAGAAAATTATAATATGATCAAATGTGATATTATTTTATTAATATTTTTGATCTTTTATTTAATTATATATAAATTGTTGGATAAAATGTTAATTTCTTATTTGATTCTTAAAAATCTTGAGAAAATGTTAATTATCACTATCTGTATTTTTCGAATTAAAAATGTAAATAATTTTTTTGAAAAAAATCATATTTTGATTTAATTTTTAAATAATAATTTCGATAAAAATTAAGGAAAAGGTGGAGAGTGGTGTTGTTTAAGAACAATGCAAATAAAACCTGAAGTCATTAAGTAGCCGACTTAACACCTAAAGTTAATGCACAGTGTAAATTTAGTTTAATTAATTGAATTAAATTATAATAATGTAAAAATTAAATATTATGTGAAAATATCAACCAGTTAATGGAATTAAATGTAACATTTGAATGATGCCTTGTCAGCGGCTGGATTGATAAGAATGTTACGTGCCCTACCAGTGGCTTTCAACTGTCATGTCGTATCGTATCAAAGTTTTTGAACATAGAAATTGGCTCATTTCACCACGCGCTCAGCACACCACGTGAGCTCACAGCCAATCAATCGCTTTGACTCATTGCTGGTCCAAATCAAACCCTCGGCAGTCCTCTTTTCCGCCGAGATTTACGTTCACTTCATGATCCCAACTGATCAGATTGTACGTCTTCCCTCCATCCAGTTTTACCTTTTTGCTGAAATATATATATATATATCGATAATAATATCATGATATTATTAGCATGATTTGATATTACAGATTAACATATCAATAGAGGAATTCATTTGAATGAGACCCATCTGTCCAGAATAGTTGGTAGGTGTGTGTTTCGGATCACATGTCGAGGCGGAGTAACGTTCGTAATTCTGTTCCATAACTCAGGAAATAATCATAATAAATATATGAGGCCACCTGTCTGTTGAGCACCTCCACATGATCACAATCCCACAGCTCCACCATTTATTATGATTTTTATATGAATTCTCTTCATCTGTGATCAATCCCTCCCTCCACATTAAAATCTAAAACAGGATTAACTGATCTTAGTTAATCTCAAGAATGCGAGTGGGTCGAATGTAATGGCCTCTAAATTAAGCCACTTTGAAAAAGAAAAAGAAAAGACAAAAGGAAAAGAAACAACAGCTTTACGGACAGTCGGTTAATCATTCTCCTTACGAGACTCGAAATTGCCCTGATGCTCATTCTGAGACATTTTTTTCCAATTATTTGTAATATTAACGGGATAATAATATAATACAAATCATATTTTGTATGGTTAATTTATTACATTAATAATTGATTAATTAATTAATTTAATGGTTTAAATTATACAAAAATCTTCACAGCCTGCCTGCCGCTTTTCACAGCATTATTATTCTTTTCGAGGAACTGATGTTGACACATCGTCACGTGTCCTAAACCCTAACACGGGTGAAACGGCATCGTTTCTTTGTCAGTTGCTGACTCAGCTACCTTCTTCCTAAGCTCAAAAAAACAGTCCTCCGTTTAATTAATTTAATTTAATTGCTTTAACGTTAACAAGAACATAAATAATAATAAAGTAAATAAAAAATAATGTGGGAAAAATCTCAGTATATCTGTCGGTCATGGAAGCTCACACATTACTTCACTTCGCACTCTCTATCTGATGGCCACATTTCTGCCAAATTCCCTTCTTTTCCTCTTCCTTATCGTCTCCGTCCTATCCCCTCCGACGCTTTCCGATGATAACCGGACGCTCAAAACCTTCATCTTTCTGGTTGACTCCGAATCTAAACCCTCCATTTTTCCCACACACTACCACTGGTACTCATCGGAATTTGCTGACCCTCTTCAAATCCTTCACGTCTACGACACCGTCTTGCATGGCTTCTCTGCTTCAGTAACTCCAAGCCAAGCCTCTACCCTTAGCCAACACCCTTCCGTGCTCACTGTCCTTGAAGACCGCCGCCGATATCTTCATACCACCCGCTCCCCGCAGTTCCTCGGTCTCCGAAACCAACATGGATTGTGGTCTGAATCTGATTACGGATCTGATGTCATTATTGGTGTTTTTGATACGGGGGTCTGGCCTGAACGACGTAGCTTCTCCGACGCTAACATGGGGCCAGTTCCGGCCAGGTGGAAAGGTGTTTGCCAAGTTGGCATCAAATTCACGAGTAGAAGCTGCAACAAGAAATTGATTGGTGCTAGATTTTTTATCAAAGGCCATGAAGCGGCTGGTCCTGTTACTGGAATTAACGCAACTGTCGAGTTCAAGTCTCCGAGAGATGCTGACGGTCACGGCACCCACACGGCGTCTACTGCAGCTGGACGGCACTCCTTCGACGCGAGTATGGCTGGTTATGCTCCTGGAATTGCTAAAGGTGTGGCTCCCAAATCGAGACTAGCTGTCTATAAAGTTTGCTGGAAGGATTCTGGATGTTTCGATTCAGATATTCTGGCTGCTTTCGATACCGCTGTTGCTGACGGCGTTGATGTAATTTCCATTTCCATTGGTGGTGGTGATGGAATTTCGTCACCATATTATCTTGATCCTATAGCTATCGGTGCCTATGCTGCTGCTTCTAAAGGCGTTTTCGTTTCAGCTTCTGCTGGTAATGATGGGCCGAATTTAATGTCCGTGACAAACCTCGCTCCTTGGCTTGTTACCGTTGGGGCTGGAACAATTGATAGGAGTTTTCCAGCTGATGTTGTTCTCGGTAACGGCAAAAGATTGTCCGGTGTTTCCCTCTATTCAGGACTACCGTTGAATGGCAAAATGTATCCCTTGGTTTATCCTGGGAAATCAGGGATTCTTTCTGCGTCTCTGTGTATGGAAAGTTCCCTTGATCCTACCACGGTTAGAGGCTCGATTGTGATTTGTGATCGTGGTAGCAGTCCAAGAGCTGCTAAAGGCTTGGTTGTAAAGAAAGCTGGTGGTGTTGGAATGATTCTTTCTAATGGTGTTTCTAACGGCGAAGGTCTTGTCGCCGATGCTCATTTAATTCCTGCCTGTGCCGTTGGTTCCGATGAAGGTGATGCTGTTAAGGCTTATGTTGTTAACACTCGTAATCCTACTGCAACCTTCGATTTTAAAGGCACTCTCATTGGAATCAAACCTGCCCCTATTGTAGCTTCCTTCTCTGGTAGAGGGCCGAACGGATTGAATCCTGACATTCTTAAGCCGGATTTGATTGCTCCTGGTGTGAACATACTTGCCGCTTGGACTGATGCAGTCGGCCCTACGGAACTTGATTCAGATTCAAGAAGATTTGAGTTCAACATTCTGTCTGGAACATCAATGGCCTGCCCCCACGTAAGTGGCGCGGCGGCCTTGCTTAAATCAGCGCACCCAGATTGGAGCCCTGCAGCAATAAGATCAGCAATGATGACAACCGCATATACACTTGATAATCTCAACCGTACAATGACCGATGAAGCTACTGGAAAAGCATCAACCCCTTATGATTTCGGTGCAGGGCATCTCAATCTCGACCGCGCAATGGATCCAGGGCTTGTCTATGATATAACCAACGATGATTACGTGAACTTTATGTGTGGAATCAGTTACAGCCCGAAAGCAATTCAGGTCGTTACACGAACACCAGTGAATTGTCCTGTGAAGAGGCCATTTCCGGGGAACCTGAACTACCCATCAATAGCAGCAATGTTTCAAACAACAGCAACCAAAGGAATCACGAAACAGGCATTTATAAGAACAGCAACGAATGTGGGTCCTGTAAACGGAGTTTACAGAGCGATAATTGAACCCCCAAAAGGAGTGACGGTGACAGTGAAGCCATCAAAATTGGTGTTCAATCAAGCTGTGAAGAAACGGAGCTTCATCGTAACAATAAGTGCAGATACCAGGAACCTCTTGCTGGATGATACGGGGGCAGTGTTCGGGTCAATTTCATGGACTGATGGGGAGCATGTGGTGAGGAGCACCATTGTAGTGACTCAGATAAATCCCTTGTAAAGTAAATCAAGGCTTCGATCAAATAGTCGCCTTGATCGAGGTGGGTAGGAGAAGAACTACATGAAACAGGTTTTTTTCAGGTGGTTTTTGTTGTGAGATGTTTTTTTTTCTATTATTTTGTTGAAGTTTTTGTAGTTGCTGAAACTCTGGTCTGTTATATGACATGAACTGTTGTATGTATAAACTTCAAGGTTTATATTGGCAATAGATTTTTCTGATAACTATAATACAGCAGCATACAAATTATTAGTTGGATTCGAATAAATTATTAAAATCGATTGATTAATTCATATACGGACAGAACTCCGGGGAGCCTGTAATTTTGTAACTTCTTATATTGGTAACCTAACCCAATATGTGCTGCCTACCTGCTTGGGTTTCATATACAGTGAAAGCGGCACGTCACGTACCATGGACCCATCAACGTACCCTTCTGGTAACTCCATCCTGGATCCTTGTTCGAGCTTTTCCATTTTAATTGGCTTCTTATTCATAAATAAGGTTTCCCTGCTTTTCCAAATTTTACATCAGCTTTTTATTTTAATCGATCTGATTAATAATTAATTTAAAATTTTAACATGATGAGTTTTTCATAATCTATAATAACATAATTTTTTGTAAGTTATATTTTCCTAATTAATTATAAAGTAATGATAATCCAGCTTGTTATATAGATTAATAATTTATGTGATTAACATCGATTTTTCATGTCAATGGATAAATAAGGAATATTCATAAATATGATGGAATCTATTATTTATTTTATAATAAAATCAAATAATTTTTAAACTTATACAAAAATCATAATTTTTTTATAATTTTTTATGTTAACCTTGCATTCAATTTATATTAAACCTTTTTAAAATTTCTATTAATTACTTGTTAAATCTAAAAATCACTAATTTTTACAAATAATTCAAAATTTTTGTAATTTTTTAAAAAATTTCACGTTTTTATGAAACTTTATATTCTTCAAATTTGACATTTCTTTTATTTTTACTATACAACAAGAATTTATATAAATAGTAATGATGATTGGAATTTAAATTAAATTCTTCAAAAAATATTTATATTATTGAATTATAAGATAATGGAGAATGATATTTTTAGTTTAATGTGATATTTGATGGGCTTATAAATAAGCTTTTCAAAATTTTTGATGTATCGTAAATCTAAATGAACTTAATAGAGCCTTAAACGAGCCTAATAAATATAAATTTTAATATACATTTTTTTATTTAAAAAATAAAAAAATTATTGATAAAAGTATTATATTTCATAGATATTTATAATTTTATATCAATAATTAAATTTAAAAATATTTTTATATATTTATATTATTATAAATTTATAGATTATATATCTAAAATTAAATTTTTTTACATAAATTAACAAGTTAGCTCGCGATCTTCTTATCAAGCCGGCTCACGAACTTTAACGAGTCGAGTATTGTCTAGCTTGAGCTCGGCTCATTTATTAATCGAGCTTTACTAAACGAGCTTAAACGAACTTTTATTGAATCGAGTTCCGAGTAGCTCAGTTAAAGGTTCAACCCAACTAGCGTATGACCTTAGCTTGATTTATTCCGCACAAAACCAAACTAAGTCAGCCAACCCAAATGACTTAGCTAGAAACCAGCAAGATGGAAGCAGAAGATTGAAGGAAGTAAGTCAAAAGAAGTATATTATTCCCACTAGAATAGCTATACAAAGTTTTAGGAAAACTAGAACACAAAAATGCTTAAAGAAGCTTACAATTGAAAGAAATGAGTATATTTTGGTGTGTGTTTATAAATGAGATTTCAAGGGATATTTATAGCCCCTTCACCTCCTAATGCATAGTGGATATTCATTCCCACCTAATTTGGATCAATGGTAGAGATTTAGATCCAACTACTTTGCCAACCATATCTCCACCAGTGGCTGCCCATACCCCACTAATCGAAGGAAGCTTCTAGGAAGTGGTCTTAGAATTTCCCTTTTGGGCCTGCAGATTGGACTAAGGCAGTTAGATGGGCTGCCATTTTCATTTTCATTTTTTTGAGCTGTGATAATAAATTCCTTAACAGCCAGAATGCAGATTGGGCTAAAGCAGTTGGATGGGCTTGGATGGGCTGCCATTTTCATTTTCGTTTCTTTGAGCTGTGATAATAAACTTCTTAACAGCCTAGAAATATTTATTGAGGATGCTTTTCAACTTAAAGCCAAGAATCTAACTTGCTTTTATTGCGTTAGATCTTGTTGAAAGCATAAACCCACCACCTTCATTGGCTTTAAGCTCTCACGGCTCCACCACTGGAATTGCATCCATCTAATTCTACAGGTTTCGATTTTTAAAAATGAAAAAGATTATTTTAAACGATATTAAAAGTTGAATCAATACTCGACCCTGTTCGGAGCAATGATTTTTTTGATAATAGTGTGCAAATTTGTTTATGAGGCAGTGCCATGTCATCTCAAAATTTGAGCTTCATTAAGAACAGTTCCATCATCTTAAACTTATATTAATTTTCATAGAAAAGTTTATTATAATTTTTTATTTTCTTATATAGTTTTTCTTATTTATAAAGTAATATATAAAGACTTTAAAATTAAAACTATCCCTTTCAGAAATGGGTTATGTAATTATGGCACTTACCCCACAACCAATGGCAAGCATTTTTTATGTCCCCCCTGTAGGGCAGTTCCTGCATCTGATGCTTCTTCCATACATGTGTATATAAAAAGAGGTGGTAAGTCGAAGAATTTGGTAGAACAATGGATGCCATATTTTTAGAAATAAAATTTTTAAAAAAGTATATATGATTGTGAAATATAAAGATTATAAATGTAAATTTTTTTTTTCTTTTGCGTTTCAAAATTATGTAAATTGGTAAAATGCCCTAATAATTAACAGATTCGTTGGATTTTTGGACAGCGCTGCTTATAACCCACAAATAATTAGGCTAAATCCACAAGTTCCGAACCAACGGTTTCAAATAGAACCAGAGCCACTCTTTAGATGGGCTGGTTCGAACCCAAAAACCAGCGGTCACGATGGGCTCATCCCTTACGTTGTGGACACATACGACTCTCAAACAACTCATTAACCGATAATATATTGATAATTTTAACATTTTTATGAAATTATATAATTTATGTTTTTCCTTATAACTTAAATAAAGCTATAATTATTTGTATATAGTATTATTTACGTCAAAACTAAATAAATAACTATTTATGCTTTAACCGGGATTACAACAATGTTTAATTTATAACTTCAATAAAAGAACATAAAAATGTATTTATTATGAAGTGAATTTATGGGGAAAAATATTAAATTATATAAAGAAAAAAATTTTATAAATTAATAAAAATATTAAATTATGGATGTATTTATTTTGAATTTTTTTAAAATAAAATAAAATAAAACGTTTGAGATGTGGAGGCGAGAGGATTAAGCATAAAGAAACTGGATAGGTGCGTTGAATGTTGCTTTAGACAAATGGATGGCTATCCCCATTAAAGCCCTTCTGCGTATTAATTACATGCCTGCTAGTTTGAATTATAGTAAGACCCTCGACCCACCATTTTATGACCATGCCTATTAATTTTTTGATTTTCTGTAATTTTCCCTCAGTCTCGACATGAAAAATTCATCATAGTTGATTGTTAGAATAATTGTGACTCTTAATACCATAACGCAATATCAAAACTTAAAATGAATGATGAATAAATGATGTTAATTGGTTCTTAATGATGAATGAATGATGAATAAATGAATGGTGGTATGATTTCCATTGATGGCAGATGCATGGAGGAAACATGAATGGTCAAACAATGGGAAATCTTGCTCATTAGGTAAGTGTGATTATTTCTATGAAGATTTGATTTGAGCATCTTATTTCTACTTGTCTAGCAATTTTTGCCCCTTCTTTCTTATTTATTTAAATTATTCTTGCTGAACCCAAAATGGTTAAGCCCTTACCATTTCATATTACATACAACATTGCTTATATCATATTTTTCATTTTGATTTTTTTAAAAAAATTAAAAGCAAATTCAGATTCAGATTTTAAAAGTAATTGCCAAAACCAATTTCTTATGTTATATGATTTATTAACAAGTATATATTTTAATAAATTAAAATAGTACCTTTTTTACATATTTTCATCGTAATTAAATAAATATATCTAAATCTTTAAATTCATTAAAGAATACTTATATTATTACACTTATACTGTTAGATGATTAATTTCTTAATCAAACACAGGAGCAATGCATGGAAAATTCCAATGAAAATTCAACGGTGCTGGCTAATTTAATATTAATGATTAAAATTTTAATAATAATAATATTATTAGTATTATAATTAGATAACTCAGTAATAGAATTTTGAATGTAAATATTTATTATAACTTGTTAATATATCTCTTGTATTAAATTCAATTTCATTTAATCCATGGTTATAAATTTTATATTATTTTGGACAAATGTCCAAAAAACTATTTTTATATTATTTATAAAAGAGAGATAATTCAATATTTTTGAAATCATGATAATATTTAAGTAATATTACAATTTATTTTAAAAATTAAAAACGTTTAATATTATAATATTATATTATATATAGTAAATACGATAACCTTAACAAACCAGAAGATCGAAATGTCACTGTATGAAGCAATGACGAGTACTTGAAGAACGGCCCATGGCGACAGTGAAATTACATTAGCCGCTCTGCGTATTAGATGTACCTTTCTTTTCGATCGGGCTGGCGGAATGCCGGTGGCTCTCACCCGTCAGGATCAGCTGTCCTCGCTCTTTATTATTATAATTTTTTTTTTAAAAAGTAATCTTGTACATTCCGGTTGGCGCTTTGAATGGATTTATTGTATAAAATTATTTAACATTAATAATATTAATATTATAATAAATATCAAAAATTTGTCTCCATTTTATTATTTTAGAAACAGGAAAGAGAAAGAAAATATTCAAAAGAATAGAGAGGGGGAGGAGGGGGGAGGGTGCGGTGGGTCCCAGTAGACAGGCGGGTGAAGTGAAGATCACAAGAGATGTGGGACCTACCGCCCACATGTGATTACGTCAAATGGCTGCCAACTACCACCCAAAAAGTGAGGAGTTGGTAACGTGTAGGATACTGACATTTCTTCGACTTACTATTTTACCCTTATAGGTCTTCATTTTTACGATCCTGCCACTCTTTCTTTTCCTCTCTATTTCTCTGCTCCTGTCAACTTGGTCTAATCCTATCTTTAGAAAGGAAGGTGCACCTATTTATTTTCTTATAATTTTTTTATTAATTTTGTAAAAAATTATTTAAAAATAAAATGAAAAATACATTAACTATGTCAAGATACAAGCTATAGTTAGAATACAATATCAGCGAAAGAAAAAGTCAAAATAGGGCAGACAATTTTATGATGAACTAAGGTTTAACACATAATAATAATAATAATAATAATAATAATAATAATAATAAGGTTTTGATATCATTTATATATATAGACACACTTTCCACCTAATAAGGAGATTTGCACTTGGATTAGATCAATAATTATGTAAATAATTGACGATTGGGAGGGTTGGGGATTAAGAAGGAAACGAAGAGGGGGGCCCATGAGAATGGGCATATATGCATGTGATGTTGGTAGAAGTTGAACTATAAACAATTAAATTAAAGTAGGACAATAAATAATTACTTGACTATATTGATAGTGAAAGGCAAGGCAGGCAGCCCATAATTATTGTTACTATAATTATTTCATGCCCATTTCCTTCTCCCTACTAATTTATATTTTTATAATTTAATAATTAAAATATCGCTCCTTACAACACAAAATGGAATCATTTTTTTAATGAAAAATTATAAAAAAAACCTCGACATTTAAAATATTTATTCAAAATTAACATTTTAAAACAATTTTAAAATCATTAATGATTATTATAAAAAAAATTAGAGATAATAATTTTAATTTAGATATATGAATTTAACATGAACATAATACTAAAAAATAAATTTAGATTATTCATCATTGTGGGTTTATTTTAACCCATTATTAATATAATAATAATAATAAGATCATGTCACAAGTTAATCATAAATTAATGTACTAATTTGATTAAGACATGGTTTATAAATTAGACCGTATTAAAATGAATTTGATATATTAAATTTTTTAATAATTATATTATTTAATATTATATTATAAATTAATTGGATAATTTTATATTAAATACATCAAGTTGATTTATATAATAAATAAATAAATCATGTATGTGATTAAATTTAAATATAAATTACTAACATGAATAATATTAGAAATAAAATAGAGAAGATTTAATATGAAAAAGAAAAAAGCATGAAATATGTAAATAGTGAAGACAATAATGGACAAGAAAGGAGAGGGGAGGAAATGTGGAATAATATCTGATGGAAGGTTCTAATGTGGCTACCTAACTCGTATAGAAAAAGGGTGAAAAAGGAGAGAAGAAATAAAGAAAGGAGAAAAGGGGGAGAGTGGGTGAATGGTTGAAAAGTGAGTAGCTTTTCCATTTGGGAATGGCCATATCAAATGTGTTGTTTTCTTGGATCCTCGTTCTAATGCAGCTACCACTCATCTGTCGTCGTTTTGGTTCCTTCTTATCTTTATCCTAGATTTTATTCCTTTTCTTCCCCTCTTTATTTTTTTTTTAAATTTATATTCTATCAAATATATATGTATATATAATACATCATATAATTCTAAATTATAATTATTGGAAAAATTGACCAAACTAAACAAAGAAAAATCACTGTGTTTAGTGTCAACAATTCGACCAATGAATGCCCAATAGCAAGTACCAAATATTACTACTAAATTATTGTTGAAGAAAGAAATAAGCCCCGAGACTTGAGAAGAAGCGAGCACATGCTCGGAGAAGTTGACCTTTGAATCTATTGCCATCTTGTTTTGCCACTTGGACGGTGGATCTTCGCTCATCTCTCAACTTCATTGCTCTAATTTCCACCCATGATATAACGATACACCTAATTTAATAATCTTTTTTTTAATATTATCCCTGTATTTCTACATATGGAGTGAGAATCGCTGGGGTTTTTTGTTTCGTTTTTATAATTTTTTATTTGGATTAATTCGTAGATTTTTTTTTAAAAAAAAATATTTACATACCAGCTGCTTGCATGGACCAATAATCTACACACCCCGTTTCTTGTTTTATTTTAAAATAAAAACAGGTCGAATTTTATATTTAGGATATTCATTTTCTGTGATGATGCTCTGACTTTAATTCCATGACCAAGCTAGATCTTCCATACATGAACTTAACTATTTTAATTTATGATAATTTTTTTTATTAAAAAGTATAGTGAAATGTGAGTTTAATGATTAATTTTTAATTTTAAATATTCAAAATCAATATTATAAAATTTAATTTTAAATTCAAATATTAAAAATATAGCAGTGTTAGAATTTAAAATAACAACTTTATCTCCCATCAAAATATTATTTGACTCGAATAAAAAATAATTAATTATATTTTACAATAATTGAATAACAAACATCAAATAAATTTGATGACTTTTAAATTACTTGGGGATTCAATTTTGGCTAACTACTATAAATGTAGTCAATAGAAGCATTTGGTAGAAACAAAATAATAATTAAATACTTCTTTTGGCCTTGATTATATGAACTTTGTTGTTTAAGAAAGCTTCTAGAACTAATCGATTATATATACCCAACCATTACAATTACCCTGTTTTTTTTAATAGCTATAATATTTTATTTGAAATATTAATAATATTTACATGATATTTATTTTTCATAAGAAAAACTTAATTGAATTTTGAAATTGCTTTATAGTACTAAATCATATTTATATTTTAATAATAAAAAGGGTTAACAAAATTAACGTGATTTAATTCTTGATTATTGTTTTTATTGAATTGAAAAGTTTATTGGATAATGACAAGTTTAATTCTCTCACAATTCCTAAACAATAGTCGCCTAAATATATCAAAATTGGAGAATTAATTATAATTGTAGCTAATTTTCAATATTAGTTGGTCAAAATGTTATGAAAATTACATCCCATATCTTTAACATTAAAATATGCAATGTAAATCACATATGATGCGAATCTTATCAATTAATTAATCAAACTTTATTAATAATGTTAAGATATATATTAATTTATATTAAATGTTATATAGTGTATATTTAATTATTATATGAATAATAATTGATATATAAAATATTTAATAAAAATTAATATATATTATTATTTATTGTATTTAATCAAATACAAAGACAACAAATATTTATATTATATATATATATATGAAGAAAGAATAAAAAGGATATTAATTGCCATAGAAGAGTGAGGTTACCCACCACTCCATATCTTTCTTTAGTTCTCCTCCTTTCACAGCTTATCCATTTCCATGTGTGAGAAAAATCAACTCTTTTTCCTCTCTTTTTTATTTTCTTGTTTTCTCCTGTCATTCTAATATAGCAATTCCATCAAAGTGACAGTATATATATATCTATATATTATTTTTTTTGTCTGCGGGTAGTGGCAGTGTGGTAGCATGGCAACAACCTATGCCTCTCCTAACAAGTGGTAAAAGAGAAGGAAGGAAAGAAAGACAATCATGTAGTTATACATCAATCACAATATACTTGAATAAGTAAGAAAAATATATACCAAAAGTAATCGCCTGTATACCATCAGTACACTATAATGTTATAAAATTATCAATAATCATGTAAATAACATCTTATTTTATTTCATTTCCAGACTTCTATAATCCAAAACACCAGTTTTCATGCCCAAGAAATCATACCCAGAAGAAATCTTACTATGGCCGTTATTGTTGGTACCAATACCGGCACCCATAACATTACAATTACAGTCTTTGCTGTTTTGTAGACCCAACCGGCAAGCGAAACAGCCGCCGGTTCTTCCTCCAGTTTTTAGTGGCTCAACAACGTGCCGTTGCTGGCTTTGGCATGGAGGGCTAATTCTTAACTCGAGATTCAAATCTGGACACCTTTCTTCATCTGGGTTTTGCTCCTCTTTGCATATGAAGTTTGAATTTGCTGTGGTGATCTTTTCGTTTTCTTCTTTGATAGCGGAAAACGCCATCGTTTTTGCTTCTGTTATTGTAGTTACTGCCACTGGTTCTTGAGTTTTTTCATTCAATGGCTTATGTGTTGCAGGATCTATTCCTCTACTCAAAAGCTTTCTTCTTATATGAGTATTCCAATAATTCTTTATCTCATTATCTGTTCTTCCTGGTAATCTTCCAGCTATAAGAGACCACCTAAAACGAAAAAAAGGCGCACCCATTAGCCATATAACTCTTAAAAGAACTTTCTAAATCGAAATCTCAAGATATAACTAATAATCATCAAGAACTCACTTGTTACCAAGAAGACTATGGAGTTTGATAATAAGTTCATCTTCTTCATCAGTGAAATTACCACGTTTGAGGTCAGGCCTTAAGTAATTAATCCAACGAAGTCTGCAACTTTTACCACAACGAAGAAGACCAGCAGCTTTAGGAAGCGCACGCCAACAGCCTTCACCATGAGCTCTAATATAAGCAATAAGCCGATCATCTTCTTCTTTAGTCCATGCTCCTTTATTTGTATGAGCCTTTTCACAACAAGGAGACCTTCCCATTTTCCGTTTCCAGAAGGGAGATTTATACAAACTAGAATAAAGACAACTCACAGTTGAGAATCGATCTGGGTGTTTTTCTTGATCAATTTATTCTTTCCTTGTTTCTTCTTTTTCTCTCTGACTAGACAGTCTCTTGTTTCTATTGTTGTTCGAACATTCAGGCCGGCCCTGCGGAAACTTGAGATGAGGTTTTATATAGACTTTTGGTTCCTAGACAGATATACATGTAGAAAGACAGGTCCGCTTCCTTTTTATAATAATTATTTAAACAATATTTGCTTTAAATTAGTATTTCAATGTAAATACGAAAATATCGAAATTAAATGAAATTAATTAATTTTTTTATTTTCAAAAATTAATAAATCCATCTATTTTCATTATAAATTGAAATTTTTTACCTATTGATTTAAATTTATTGATTAAATATTTATTATTTTTACATGTGATAATATAATATAATATCCATTAATATCATATTAATTTAAATAATTTCATTTAAATATGGAAGAATTTATGTAGGATATTTGATTTGAGAAATTTTAAATGAAAGAATATTTTATGGATTTATAAAATTTTATTATTTTATTATATAAAAAAATAATTTATAGAATATTTAATTCTTATAAACGATTAAAATTTTTTATTTTGAGTATTTTATAAATTCCTTCGTATTTATTTATAAAAAATAAAAAATAAATCATTTTATTACAGAAATATTACTAAATTTCATAGATTTAATTTTAAATTTAATTAATCTTAAAATTATAAATTTAAAGTTGTGTGCATTTTACAAATTTCATAAAACAAAACCTTGTACCATACTCAACACAATTTATTTTGAGAATTATAATTAATACATAAACTTCTGATTATTTTTTGATAAAATACAAATAATTATATTCAAATAACAAAACAATTTAATTAACATACACGATTTTATAAATTAAACAGAAAAAAAGAAGTATTAAATATAAAAAAAGAAAAAAAGAAGAGGAACATGTGCGATCCATAAAAGCCCTGAATTGGAACAAGAGAGAAGGTTGGTGGTGCGAAGGGTATAATAAACAAACGAGAGACAGGGGGGAAGAGTCCTGTCGACATCTTTCTTCAGCTTCAATAATTCAATTGTAATTTTATGTTTTAATTAATAACAAATATTCAGTTATCTCTCAAAATCTTACCCAACTCGCCACCCAACTTCTACCTGAACTCATCTCTCTTCTTCTTCTTGGTTCCGATATGACAATTAATTTTTATAAATTCCCAAATATTTATTAAGACAGAGTTCGTACATACTTTTAAATTATATAAGAAGAATAGCAAATTATAATTATTTCGATTTAATTGGACTTAGGATAAAATATGACAAGGAGAGGAAAGGTATATAATTTAGGTCGGAGCTGAGGAATGTTCTTTGTTGCTGTCAGTCAGAAGTCCATTCTCTTGGTAACACTTTCCTAACAAAATAATAATAATAATAATAGTAATAATTTTTTAAAAATAAGATATATTTTTCTGTTTTATTTTTATTTTTTGCTTATTTCTCTTCTTTTTTTTCCCCGAATAGGTAAGCTATATATTCCTTTTTTTTTATTTTTTTTTATTTCACCATTAATAAAAGCTTTTACAGTAATACTGAACTCTTTTCCCTTTATGGTAAGATGGTAGGGGCGGGCATCTGGAAAATGCTCAAGTGGCAGGCATGGCTCTTTTTGGGCTATTCGTGAGATCCTTTGTAGAATGGAAGTTGTGATTCTTTATTCTTCCATACGATTTAATTTTTTTAATAAATATTTATAATTTTATAAATTGAATTATAACATGATTTTTGATTTTTTTATATTTATTTCTTTCCGTTTAATTTGATTTGAAAGATAGAAAAAAATAAAACAGTTCTCAAAGCCTTATATTTTAATTTATTTAATATATAAATTTTATGATAATGGAATAAAATTAATATGGAAGGATAATTAGAGTTGGATGTAGGGGTTTGCCGCTCCTTTTCTTTGATCCCAAGCCTCGTATATATTTACACACTTGTGGAAATCAAATTTACTCAAATAAATCAAAATTAAAATTATCTAACAAAATCCTTAAATTTTGAAATAATGATATTATTCTATTTTTAAATTTTAAGAATTAATTATTTAAATATTTTAATTCTCAAATTTATTGAACATGAGAGTTGAGAAGGCATAAATGAAGGGGTGACTTGGTGTAACAAGCATTGCCAACAAGAGAGTCATGTCATTAGCAGCAAGTTTGATTAACCTTTTTGTTGCTTTCTGCCTTCTCCCAACTTGCAAATTAATGGTTACCCACCACACCTATATACATACATGCATACACACACATATATATATATATATATATATTCGATTTATGGGTTTTATTTGATTTATTTTATAAATAATTTCTAAACTGAATCAAATTAATGGCGGAGGTGTGTGGTAAAGGGTTGCGGATAGCCTCGAAGGGGTTGCTATCAGGGAGGGAGAGAAGGAGAGGATAGATATCAAGTTGTATGCGTTTGACCTACTTTTTCACCCTTTTCTCATTGCTTTGCTCTTTGCAAACCCTCCAACTTCGGCCTCACTTTGATGTTGAAACTTTCCTTCCGTCTCATTCCTCTCATTAACTAGTTGTTCTTCTTTTTCTCATGGTACACCCATTTAACTAAGCTTGTTCATATTGCTTTCAAGAATTTTATTTTTATAAATATATTATCAAACGTATTAAAATGAATATTTTTATATTTAAAGTTTATGTTTCAGGATAATTTTCTTGATTTAACTTAACATGATCATTATCATTAGATTCATTAAATTATGATGAATTCAGAAAAATATAATGAAGATTTTAATTACTCTTTTTATCTGCTAAATTTTTCATATGTAATTATTTATATTTCTTAATATTTATTTGCTAAAATTATATATATATTTTCCATGCTTTATCAAGAATTACATAATAATACATTGCTATCAAGTTCTATCTCGGATCGTTCAAAAATAGAAAGAGGGGTGAAAATAAGGAACAAGTGATATTATAATTAGTCAATCTGAAGTCTCAAAGTATTATAAATAGAATTGAATATTCTTAAGCTTACTATTTGTTTTATATAATTCTCTTTTCTTAAATAATGTTTTATTTTTAAATAAAAAACTAGTTTCTTTTTTCAATATTATTCTCATTTTATTTTCTCTATTCTAATCATACCAAGTTAATTCTTAAATTTAAGTTAATTGGGAAATGACGTATTATTTTAATGTAATAATAAATTTAAGTTATTAAAAAATAATAAATTTAAGTTATTAAAAAATAATAAATTTATTTATTTATAAAAATAACAATCGTTATTAAAAAATAATAAATTTAAGTTAATTCTTAAAAATATTATTTATATGAGTATTTTTAAACTTTTATTATTTCTATAATTTTTCAAACAATACTTGAGAATAAATTGAAAATTAAAATTAATACGATCTTCTTATCTTTAAATAATTTTGAAGAAAAGAATTTAGTGAGTTAGGTTGGTTTTTTTTTTTTATCTTTCCCTACCCATTTCCCTCATAAGTTGTACAACATCACATCCCTATAACATATAGGGTAATGTTTAAAACTAAGAGAGAAAAATATCCCCTTTTTCTATCTTTAATATTTTAAGGATCTAAAATTTTCTATATTTTATATATGAATTTTAATTAAAAAATTATTTTATAATTTATTGGATGTTGGATCATTGTTTGAAGGTATTGAAATAGTATTTAAAATTAATCCCACATCTTTAAGAGAAAACAGAAGTTAGATAGAGTTGGTATGTTGGAATGAACTTGTCAATTTAGATAGTGCTATTATTTAATGAGTCTAATCATGACATTTTGATGGAAAAATAGAAAAAGGGTCCTATGACTATTAACTTATATTTATTATTTTTGAATATGATTAAAAATCTTAAATAATTATAAATATAAGTTACGATTGTATAAAATGGATCAGATTATATATATATATATATATATATATATATATATAAAGAAAATAAATTATGAAAGTAGGATGGAGGAGGAAGTTGAAACCTTGAGAGAGGGAGGAGGTGGGTATCATGTGCTTAGGTAGAAGAACAATGGAGGGGACAGCCCTAACTAAAAGGCCTTACCTAACTCTCTGCCATGTGGGTCTCCCTCACCACTTTCGGATAAACCTTAAAAAAATAAAAATAAAAAAAAATCATCTGTTTCATTTATTATTCTATTTGCTTTTTCTTGTTGGGTTTTTTTTTTTTTTTTTATGTATTTAGTCATGTGCATCCCCATTCATTTATTATTAATTTCAAATAATTAATTGTTTTAATGAATATGTTGCTGCCATTTTTATTGCAGGTACTTGTTATCCAACCATTTATCTATATAATTCTTATTCCACTTTTACAATTGATATTATTATGATTAATTCATAATTATTATTACTAAAAAGAAACAAGACTGTTTAAGTTTCAGCTGGTTAGATTTAAAATTTCTATAATAATTAATAGGAAAAGCCAATGCTCGGCCCTACTTTTAGGTGGAGCTGACCTTCCATAGGTTTCAAGTGGTATAGGGTGGAAGTATTGAAATCTGCTTTATGGCATCCGGATAATCTCATCCTACCAACTGCCTCACACATAATAAGCATCATCACCAATTGAGTTGTTTTTCTTTTCTTTTCTTTTCAATGGTTATTTACCGGATCCCGATTATGAAACATCAAATGTTATTCCAGTAACCAGAAAAAAGGATAATATCAGCAACAGACAAAATCTTGGAAATTTGCCGCTCATTTTGCTGTAAAATGAGGCAATGGGTTCCTTTTCCTTTTTATTTTATAGCATCCATGTACAAAAGCAACACAAACGAATTGATTGAGTTTTAGTATCGGCAGAAAGAGCAGAAGTGTTGTTACCTATAAACCAAAATCTTGATCAAATCGCGGTGGAATGTATGAAAGTGATCAATCAACAAGCTCAGGAAGATGTTCTCCACTGCAACTCGATCTGAATCCGGCCATTCTTTGAGTCTATCAGATGGTACTTCTCATTGATTCTTTTGTTGCTGATAACATCTGCAAGTTTAATGTCCACGTATCCCAGAGATTCCTGGTCAAACAATGGTAAATTTTTATTTCAGCAAAGCCTCCATGGATTTGACAAGTTGTCTCAAGAATTATAACGATAAATGAACAGCTTCAATACAACACAGCCACATTGGCCGAACTTTATTTATTTCCTGGCATAGTTATTACTAAAATCCAGAAATATACATGCAAAGTTTAAGTCAACCACTGAAAAGCCTGAAAGTATGCTTTAGATTTCTCTTTTACCAAATAATTTAAGCCTTACAAGACAACTTAAGTTCTACGGCAGGAATTTGCATAGGTAGAATAGGTGTTGTGTAGCAGTTTTATGTTGCGATAAACACAAAATTAAGCATTGTGCCACACATACCTTTGGATGAAGCAAGCCCATCCTTGATGAGGTGCTGACAACTTCAACATGTATTCTATCATTAGTGGGAGGCTCGTCCAATGTAAACTGGTACTCTTCTTCCCATCTTGGATCTCTGTTCTTCTTTACAGTCTACCAATGGGAAAAAAAACGTAATTAACTATAAACATCCTATAGAATTGTGAACGGAAAATGCATGGATCAGTAAGTTAACAAGTCTTAAATGCCACTTGAAAATCAACATGGCACACACAATTAACAGTATGAGGTAATCAACATGCAGCCAGCATACAGCTGAATGCTAAATAATCCGCATATGGAATGCAACATAAGTCTGACAAAAATCCTCTAAGTTCAAGAACACGCAATATGGGACACAAAACTCTACGGTATAGTAACATACACTATCATAAAGCTTATCTCAATAATGTATTTTGTAATAGTTATACCTTAGTTTTCTTCTCCTCCCCTCTAAAAATAAGCCGTGCATGTGGATTGGTATGATGCTTTCCTTCAAGATCCTGAGCCTCATGTATAATCACTGCAAGAAGGCCTCCCGAAGCAGGAGTTCCTTCAGGAGCCTTCTGCACTGAAGTCGACTCTTCAAAACTTGAGGGCAAGTCCTCTTCTTTGAAAGGTTTATATGTTAGTTCGACCTCCAAATGCCCACGAGATTTTTCATTTTGAGAATCATTCAGGTTCATATTTTTTAAGAGGTCAAGAGTCACAAGTTTTGGCTCCTCAGGTGAAAGTTGCTTTAAAGGAACCACATTCATGCCCATCTTATCATGTTTGCCAACCTAGAGGCGAATTGAACAGTTCAATGTAAGAACATGCACAATAAAAGATCAAAACTTCTAAGACAAATATATAGTGTACCTGCTCCCAATCGTACACATGAAACTCTACTGCCTGGGTCTCTGGATCCTTAACTACAATATTAAATTCCTCATTCCATTCTGGATTCAAGTTTTTGTGTTTTACTGTGGTCTTCTTTGATGGCAGCTTATCCTCGGTCAGCTTGATTTTCACATAAGGATCTGAGGCACCTAGCAGGTCTTTCTTCTTCAGCTTCATTGCTCTTATAACTTTTACACACAGAATTCCCACGGGCCTTTTCGAAGCTCTGAAATTTCCAAACAAATAGATCATATATAACATCTTTCAAACTTTCAAAGCTCAAACAAAGTTCAAGGAACGCCAGAAACATACTTTGTAGGATCCATGACTGCTACATCAAGGGTTTTAGGCCATAGATACATGTTGGCAACCTGATCCTTGATAATCTCCTGCAAGAGAAGTAATTGCTTTTAAAATCATGAACCTACAGAAATCAACAATAGCCAACAAAGCTATAACATACAAAATTTTCAGGATGAGTTCCAGCCAGCACTGTATACCAAGTTTTTTATTTTAGTTAATATATCTGTAAAAGGAGTACCTTTGACGACTACCAATAAACCAAAAAATTTTATACTTCAAGCTTATTTGTTCTCTTCCTTTTTGGGAAGGATATAAATATAGCAATTGATATCATATAGTATAACATCAATCATCCAGAAATAATCTTTCAATTAGACAAACAGTAATGTACACCTAGAAAATGCAGCTCTATACATGTTTAGCATCAGCCTTAAAACTTTAAAACTCAAGTCAGATGCTCTATATTCACATATTTGCAACTGAACCTGGACAAGCCTGTAGAGGCCAGGTATTGACATGAGATCTGCTCCCAAAAGCTTTAGTCCAAAATCAACATGTGGCTGCAAAACCAAAGACGAAAAGCATATTTCAGCAGAGAGAAAGGATTCATACAACTCAAAAGTACCAGTATCCATACATGCTACAGAACCATATGTCTGAGCTGGAACATCCATTAGAAAATACAATGCTGTAAACTTGGTGCAATAAGTAAGAATGAAAAATTCAAGAGCATTTATCTTTAAAGTTCTTGGTGTCAAAATTCAGAAAACCATATAGCTATAAAATCCCTTAATCATTAGGTAGCATGACAAAAAACCTGCTTCCATTAGTGGAAATATGTAGAAACTTCTTCAGCAAGACAAATCAGCATGAGATAAATTTTGAAAAATACACCACCATCCATCACTGTCTATATTCAATGCATTGTCAGGTTTTAGAAATGGCTTAAGATAATACTTTCTATGTAGGATGTATGGGTAGATCCAAATATGCAAACTCAGAAGTGTACTATGTTGCTGGAAAAGTTCTTACAAACAACTCATATAATTCTCTTTTGTACCTTGAAAACGCAGAACAGGTTCTAAGGTTGATGACTTGACCTCCTATACTATAAGTTGAATCCTCGACCATACAGCCACCGGCCTAATGATTATAGTAACATTAATTTTAAGACATCATTAATATTGAGAATTTGAACTTAACTAAGACTAGATTCAACCCTCTGGTTGTCTAATCCCAAAATGCAGCTGCCCATACCAAGTAAATCCCCAAAATCTTTCTTAAATAAAACATGCATCGGTAGGATTACAGATGAGTCCAGCTATTTGTAAGCTATATAAACTTATAACTGAACATGCCAAAGCTTGGCCCAGTTGCAGTTCCATCGATTAGTTATCTTAAGATTCTTGCCATATATAATTCACGGCCAACAGGAACATTGATGTAAAAACATTCATGCAATAGCAAACAAAGAAACTAATAATTTAACAAGATACAAAGCTAAAATCTTCAGCTTTTTCTTTGTTCAAAGTATAAAACACGTCCACCAAAGGAACTGTGTACACCACACCACATGAATGGACATATGTCATGCCAGACATAGATAAGTCTACCAACCCTTGTGCATAAATCCAAGAAAGCATTTTACTTTATCTCACCAAACGATCATGGAAAGAAAGGAAAATGAATGATAACCAACCTTCTCCATGAGAGACACGTAGATATTAGCAAAACAAGGAAAACTAGGTACCAAGGGCTTCAGAGTTATACGTGGTAATGCAAAAACTTGCAAATCCACCACCTGTATCATTCAAACAGCTTTAGATCACACATTAAGTAAATCTACTCCTCAGAAACTAGCTAACAACATAATCTTCTTCCAGTGTAAGAAAATAGTGCAATAACCTGGGCAGTTGCTTTCAACCCAAATGCTTTGACTGCGACTGTGACATTAGGATTTCCAGCCCACTTTAAGCTGGGTTCCATTATCAGCTCCTTTTCATCAGTGACGTAGACTTTCATTCCTGATGTGAACAACTCAAGTAAAAGGTGAATAGAACATAGAAGGAAAATGCAATGGTTCATTGTAAGCGTAGGAATTACATCCAGGGATGATATAACAGCCTCATTTCCAAGGTTCACAGTGAAAATAAATATTACCTACAACAGAAATTAGCTTACCATACAGACCTTTTCAGATGAATGTTTACAGCTTACCATACAGACGTTTTGAAAGGAAGGTTCATAACTTCCATATACTCTTGAATTCAGAGAAAAAATAAATAAAATGCAATTATAACATAACTGATATCGTAAAACGAGAAATCGCATCTCCAAAATCTAATGTTGTAAACTAGAAAACTGTCCCCTACATGGCTTCAGAAGCCGGTTCAACCACTTCAAAAAATGATATTCTTTTTTGACATGAAGTAACAAGAAGAACACCAAAAGCAAAAAAAAAAAAAAAAGAATTGCCGTTACTGACCTGAGAAAGTTGGCGGTAGGGTCCCTAAGGTCAGGGTTTCGAATTCAACTGATTCAATTTTATATTTTGGAATCTGCTCAGCAATTATAGGGGTTGCAATGTCTTTGGCAGTCTTGCAAATAGCCTTCATTACATGAAGACATAAAACAATGATGAAAAAGTCAACGAAACCAAACATAAGAACCAGAAAAAAAAGCAGATGAAGAAAATCAAAATACGAGTTTAAACCTTGTCGAGATAAGGCCACATATGCTGGAGAAACTTGTTTAGCCAATCAATCTAATGCCAAGACAGGAAAAAAACCGTTAGCAACCTAAGAAAAGTAGTGAAACCAAAAATGCAGACTCTAAATTACGAAACTCCACAGCCATCGGTAAACGGATAAGAAAAAAACTGACAAAAAGTAGAGCAAGATACAGTAAACACCCACCCGATCATAATCTGGATTTTTCACCCACATGGGTATTTCAGGAAGCATCCGTTGCAGAGTTTCCGAATCTTCATTAACCAATTGACGAATCTCAGGATCCTAAACAATCCAGCACGCGATTACACATACATATGTATATATACAATTACAATATATGTATATATAAAACAAATTCAAATTACAGTAACAACTACAATGCAATTTAGATCCAGTGTAATTCACCTGAACAAGCATGAAGTATTTCCTTATTTATTACACACACACACAAAAAGAAGCAGAAGAACGATTAAATCAAAGAGATAAGCGGAGAGGAATTGAACAAACCTTAACATCGTCAGGCTGGAAATAGATGAATAGATAATAACCAATCACAAGTCCCATTGAAATCCCCACTCCAAATCCACATAACCCAAAAATCGTACTGAAAAACCCCATCTCTCTCGCCCTGGCTCGCTGGCTATGGCGGAAATTGCTTGATTTCGTTCAGAAATGGTGACGAGGAAAATCAAATCGAACAAAGAAATTCGAAAATTCAAAAACTTCTCGTATTCTCAGATCACGCAAACACAACCACTATTTAGAAGAGAAGTTACGGATTTATCCCTGGCTTGATGGTTACGTGGCATTTAGTTTGATTTAAGAAACTCATAGTGGCACGGACGGACAGCAACAAATAGTCAAGCAGTGGGATTGGGACATGAACCGATAGAGCCGCAACCAGACCGAAGGATCCGTTGAATATGAAACGTATCCGCTACGTGTCAGGATCCGTCTATGTTTTCCGCCCTGCCTGAAATAATCTTCTTTCATCATTTCCCGTAACTGGTTTTAATTAATAAATTAGGATAAAATTAAAAGGATAATGTAATGATTGATATATCATATTTTTTATTATATTAAATTTTAATATAATTAAATATATTTTTTAATATTACATTTATTATTATAATAATTTTATTAACAAATAAATAATTAATTATTAATATCTATGATATTATTAAAATTAAATCATATGAATTGATATAAAAAATACATGATTAGATACTTATACATCAAAATAAATATTTAAAATATTAAGGTTTTAGAATTCAATATTATAATTAAAATTTAGACATAGAAATCAATAATTAAAATGTGAAAAAATTTATAATCCAATATTAATTATATTTTTTAATAAAACTAATATTCAATTATTTTTATATAATAATTTTATTTTATTTATTTATAATTTATTATTCAATTATTATAATATAATATGATACAATCATTATTATACTTCATTATAATATCAAACATGATTTGATAAGTAATTTTATTATTATACTGTTTTTATGAGATCAAACAAAATAACAGTTTGAATATAATACATGCTCTTAAATAAATAAATAAAATAAAGGGATTTTTCTGCTTATAATAAAACTATATAAATCATTAAATATAAAGTTTATATAAATATTTACGAAAATAAAGTATATAAAAAAGTTCAAGAGTCATGTAATGTGTAATTACTTTATAGATTACTTCTAAAATAATCTTTTAGAGTATAATAAATTGTTTTTGGATAGAAGAAAAATATTAATGAACTTTATTATTTATTAAAATAATTCGATAATATTGTTTATTAAAATAATGGTTGAAGTGTGTAGAAGTCTGTGTGTCACGAAATGAATGAATACTCATTTACATCGTTTTCAAAATAATTAATAATATATTTCTTTTAAATTAATCTAAATTTTAAATCATATTCATATTAATTTTAAACTCATTAAATTATAATTTTTAATACGCTATCGGTATTAATTTGTATTAAAATGAAATCATTATTTTTTTATATGACACTATTTTAAATAGACATACTACACCCAATATCAAAAATATCAAATGGATATTTTTAAAATATTAATGTTATAAAATATCTAATATTAATTAAAAAATAAATTACTAAATTTAGAAATCTGATTGCATAATAACATTATAAATCGTTACATATAATTTTTAATAAAATATTAGTCGTAGAAATTAGAATGATTTTTCTATTAATTTTATTTATTTACTACATAATTTTTAAACTAAATAAGCATTTTAAAAAAATTTAATATCAAATCAATGTAATATCAAATGAGAAAATCAGATTAATCGATTTTACGGCTGACTCCCTTTAATTATTAAAAAAAACACACTAAAAATGTTATTTTTTTTAATTTTTTAATGATTAATATAATGAAAAAAATGCTAAAACTAAGACAAGAAAAAAAAAACATAATAATTTAATAATCTTGTGGATGTTTTGTTTCTTGAAAAGTAATCATTAAAACTTAGTATATTTGTAAATGCATATAAATGACCATATAATATGACATTGACATTGTTTATATTAATTCAACAACATTAGAATTTATATCGAAATAAAACTTATATTTTGTTAATTTATTTTTAATACTTAACATTGAATTAATGGTGTAACTTGTGTTTCAGTATTACGTGCATGATAATAGTTTTGGTGTTTATATGCATGGGAATGCATGACATATTATATGGATTACTTGTAATAACCAAATAAATTATTTTGATATACATAATAGTAATAGTAAGTCTATATTATAAAAATTTGAAAAAATTGTCGAGTAAAATGTCAATCAAATAGATCATTTATCGATTTGAAAGATTTAAAATGGATGATTTATCAAAGTAAAAATCTTATCATAAAAGTTTTTCCAAGTGAAAGATCCACGGACTTGAAAATTTTATTACATCAAGGACTTGTAAAATATAATATTTGTGAAGTATAATTCTTGCAAGCCTCCTAAAGACTTGCCATTTACAAGTCTTCTCAAATATGAGATTTGCCAACTTATCATTCTACTAGACTAATAAATTTGTCAACTTGCCTGTCTTTAATGTCCATTTCAAGGACTTCAAAGTTAATTTTGTTAATAAGATATAACAATGGATTATGGATATTGATAAGTATATTTTATGAGGTTAATGATATTTTGTTGAAAATTTTGCATTATAACACATAAATTGAAGAATATTTATTTTAATGTGAGTTTTAATTAGTATTCATAATAAATGATTATGAAATGTTAGAGTGATGATATTACATGAAAAATCAATGTAAATGAGTGATTAAATTAATGGAAATTAGGCTATTAGTCAAGTTAGTAAGATTTAGGGGCTTAAAGCATCAAGGTTATAAATTAGGGACTTAATTTAATATTTTTGTCACATCCTGATTTTTACAACCGCACTATATGCATTTATTTTATTCATATGTTAGAGTAACTAATTAATGAATGCATAAAATACATTAATTGGTAATGATGCCTGGTATGTTTAACATGTTATTATATGAATAAAGTATGCAATTAAAGGAAGTTTACGGCATGAAGTGGTGATAAATGTTTATTGGATTGGATATGCATGAACGGATGATGGAAAGGAGGTTATTGAGATAAATAATTTTATTC
>CANYBF011689669.1:0-16043 GCA_948192965.1 Dalechampia spathulata | reverse complement strand
CTGCTTACCATTGCTTATTATTATCACATGCATGATAAATTTAGATGATGGTTTATCCCTTGTGGGGTAGTTAATGATTTTCTTTCTTTGGGAGTCATTAACTATCCTACGGGAGCATGACACACCTAGTCTGGGTGTGACATTCAAATCTAACTAAGGTTCATTAATACCTAAACATGTAAATAAACATAATATGCAAATCTAACTAAGATTAATCTAGTTAATGCTATAAACCATCTACATTAATATACATAAGCTTAAGGTTAAGATTATACTTGTGAAGATGAAATTCAAAGTAATTATTAACTAATTAAGCATTTATCAAAGTTATTCATAATGTAAAAATCCTTCTTTCAAAGAATAAAATACCTACAAAAATCAAGCTAACATCTACTTTTGTGATTACTAGGTTAATTTTAATGATTAAGCATACATTCAATAGTTTGCTTCTATTTAATTAATTACTATATCTATGCAATTAACTAAATAATGTTCTTATGTTCATTTTATTTAGTTAATTCTTCTTTCAAAGTAACTAGCTAGCCATTTGGCATTCAAATAAATTAAAAGGTCCTTTTTAATAAGTGTGATACCATAATCAATAATGACAACATAAGAATATGATGAATACAAAATTAATTATAAGAAAGGAAATTGTATTCTATTCACAAGTATAGGTCTCAACCCTATGCTAAAACATAGTAAAATGAATGAAGTTATAAAATAATAGAATTCTAAAGAGAATTTATAACCATAGAGTTTGATTACATTAGAAAAGTAAATAAGATCTTCTTGACTTCTGAATTGCTTTAGGTCACACCCTTCAGCTCCTCTTCCAATCTCCTTCTTTATAATTTCCAATCATCTAAGATCTCTTCAGGAATTACTAAAGAAAATACATTCAAAAGAGGATTAGAATAGATCAAGAACCTAAAGCCTTATTTCTTAACTATAAGAAAAAGCCTTAAACTCAAGCAATAAGAGATATCCTCTAACCATAAGTTTTTGCCCTATATCCTTTGTAAAACCTTTAAAAGTTGGTTATTTTTATGTGAATCATCATGACCCTTCAAAAATTGATTAAACAATTAGAATTAGGAGTTAAAATGCATGAAAAATCATGGCTAAAAGACTCAACATGAGTTATGTTGCATACAACACAAGTCATGTTGAGCTCATTGATGGAATATGAAACTTTTTTAGGCTAACACGAGTCATATTAGTTGTGACATGAGTCGTGTCATCTATATGCCTCAAATCCACCATCTAAATGAGACCAACTCGAGTCATGTTGTATCCAACATCACTCATGTCACTTAAAAATACAAAATTCTTGCATATTCACCCTTCTAAACCTATAATACATGAGCCAAAAAGTCAAAATATAAGAATTACATAAGGAAAATGGCAACAACTAAGAGTTAATATGCATAAAACTAACAAACTATATTCTGACATGCAAAATCATATAACTAAATGCATAAAATGCATGCAACAAGATAAATGTAAAGTGAGGAATAAGAATAATGCATGAATTCTATATGAAAGTGCTTATATTTGAAAAAGAAAACATAAAAACAATGCTTAAAAAGGACATTAGAGAAGTAGGAAATATAAATGAAAATATCTATTATCAATGGGTTAAGTTTAAGTTATAAATTTTTTATTTTTATGATTTTCAATTTGGATTTGATTTTTAAATTTAAAATATTAACCAACCAAAAATAAATAGATGCGTGTAATATATATATATATATATATATATATATATATATATATATATGTATATAATACATGGCTTAAAACATGTTCGCGATTGATTGTGTAGATCACAGGAATCCTATTTCAATTGTCCATGGTCAACAATTCTGTCCACATATCCTTTTTTTCTTTACTTTTCCTTTCTTTTCTCTTTAATCTTTTAAATTAATTAATAAATAATAATACTATTAAATTTCATTATTTCTTTCTTATTTAATTTCATATATTTTTATATTTATTTATTACTTTAAAATTTTTAATTTATAATATTTTATAATATTTAAAAAATTTAATTAATAATCTTCAAACTAAAGCATCATTATTTATTTTTTAATTTCATATATTATTTTATTTATTTACTATTAAAATATTTTAGTTTAGCATAAATTTTAAATATTTAAAATATATATTTTAAAATAATAATTGAAAATTAAAATCTAATATTTTATATTAAATTTTAAATATTTAAAATGTATTTATAAAATATTCTATTAATTTAATACTAATAATAATTTTGATTTTAAGCATTTTTCTTGATTCTATGATCTTTCAGCAGCCAAAAGTGAGGGGTAAGGAAGTAATTTGACAATGTTTCGAACGATATTTGACTCCAATCCAATTTCTTCTATTAATCGACACATACATATACTTCTGGTAAAAAGATGCTTACTTCATTTTCAGTTTTTTTGTTTTTGCTTTTCTAATATTCCATACAAATCTTTCTGGATTATCTCCTTTCATATCTCTCTCTATCTTTGATTAATTATATTTTCTTTCTTGATGATCTTATTTCATGAACTAATTCATTAAATCCGCGCAAAAGAACTGTTTACTGTAAGTTGTCTTTTGCCCATTTCTTTTTTGTACTATTCGCTCAAGATCAGTCAATAGTCGATCGTTCTCTATATATGTTTTTTTTTGTATTTACTATCTGAGTTTTGTGTATATATGCTTGTTGTTGCTTTAATTTGTATTTTGTGTTGACTTTGTGCAGCGATTTGTTCATCAATGTCAATGTTTTGGGAAATTATTATGTTACTTTCGTTTTGAAATTTGATATGTATGAGTTAAATTGGTTATAAATTACGAATTTGTTTCTTTTTTTTCTTTTTTTTGTTCAATAGTCTTTATTTTTACGAATTTACTCGTTTTTGTTGAATTCTAGGGTCGGGGTATATTCTCTTTCTTATAGAAGATCTTATGTTGTATTAATCTAGCAAAAATTCAGTCTTGAATCTTTTTATTTTGGTTGTATAGATGGTAGACAAAAATTGTTGGCATCTTGGTTTTGAAAGCTTCTTTTCTAATGGATGATGAACTGTAACCCTGATTGAGAATGTTAAGATTCTACACTCTCGAAGGTGTTGTTTCACTTTTATTTTGTCTTGGTTGAAAGAGAAACGATGTGGATTAACATGCAGACGAATAGTAGTTCGAACTTGTTCAAAAAGTTCATGCTTTTGATTCTTGAGGGACTTGGGATAAAGGCTGGTGGCTGCACTGACCTTGATGATACTGCTACTAACTTTACTGTTCCTTACTCTTATTTTGTTTGGTGCAGGTGATGCTTATAAATTTTAGTCGCTAAAAATGTTTGATTGTAGTTACAAATCCCAGTACTTGGGTGGCCAGAGGGAAAAATTTGTCAGGTAAGGGGAGCAGCTTTCATTTTGTTCCTACTCAAACTTGGATATCTATAGTTGGTTGATTTGCTGATATTCCTTGATCATGTCTTGCATGCAACAAAATTGTTTGTCTTTTTCTTTAATGAAGTGCATATGGGAGGTTATGATGACTGGCAGGTTGTTTTTACCAAAAGATGTTACACATTCTTGAAGCAAAAGCCACTAACAGCAATAATAAATTTTTGAAAGTGCTGCTGGTAGACTTAAATATTTTTTTCACAGATAAATTTAGATTGCATATATTTTAATATTAAATCACCAGACATAGTCATGTACGTCTCTTTTCACATAGAACTAAAATTGTAACATCTACTTCTACACAATCATGGATTGGATTCATAAGTTTGATAATTTCCTCCTAAAAATATTTCAAGCTGTAGATCACTATTATGCTAATTCATGGTTATTATTTCACAGTTGTATGTATGATATTGGACTAGGTTGCTAGTTTCATTTAAATAATACTGGTGTGCAGTTCGTGAGAGGCAGTGAGTTTTGCACCAAATAATAATGTATGATGCATCAATCAAATACTTTATGGTTCATGTGAAAATTACAATGTTAGAAGTTTTTTGAAATATTTAAGTGGTATTTTAAGTAAAAACTTCTTGAGCTGTATGGAATGGTTAACATGTTACAAATTGCCTAATTGTAGTAGGGAAAGCCAAAAAAAAAAAGGGGGAAAATTATGGTAAGAATACTGGGAATTATTTGGTACTTCTTTTGGAGTGAAAGTTCTCATTTTTATGTGCTTTAGATTTTTGAAGTGTTTGAATTGTTGATCTTGATGCTGTCTATATGTATTTTAGGTTGGATGACTTGGACTCTAGGTTATCATCATCTTCTAATACAGGAGGAAGAAAATGTGGATTTGGCATAGAAGGATTTAGTCATGCTAGTCAAGGAACCAACCCAACAACGACATCCAGATCATTTAAGAAAGGAATTAGAAGGGGATCTGAAGGACTTAAGTCTATTGGTCGATCACTTAGGTTTGGCATGTCTAGGGCTGTATTTCCAGAAGATCTTAAAGTTTCTGAAAAGAAGATATTTGATCCTCAAGACAAATTTCTTCTTCTCTGCAACAGATTGTTTGTTGTATCATGTATTTTGGGTGTTTCTGTGGACCCCCTATTCTTTTACCTTCCAGTGTTTAACAATCCAGCGCAATGTCTTGGAATAGATAGAAAATTGGCAATTACAGCAACTACTTTGAGGACTTTTATTGATGTTTTCTATCTTATTCGGATGGCTCTTCAGTTCCGGACAGCTTATATAGCTCCATCTTCTCGTGTGTTTGGGCGAGGTGAACTGGTTATAGATCCTGCACAAATTGCCAAAAGATACTTGCTTCAGTATTTCGTTGTTGATTTTCTCTCAATCCTTCCACTTCCACAGGTCTAAAGTAGCACAATTTTTTTTGATAACTAAGTTGCATGATTTTTGTTTATCATTGTGCATGGCATGCATGCTTGCTGTATTCTTCTCCGTGCATGTTACTCTCTTTCCCTCTCCGTGGTTGTTTTTTGGTTTGTATAGATGAATGTGCCTGTTCAGCTACAAGTTGGTTCAAACTAAATTTTCAGTTTGCTGAATACTGTTAGTAACAATTATATACTTAAGAGTCTCTATAGTTGATTAGTTGCGAACAATGTTAGTCTCCCCAGTAACTAGAAATTATGTGGAAGCCATCCCAATTTTCTAGAATATGATATTAGGGAGTAAGTGATTTTATAGAATTACGGACAAAAGTGGTTTAGCATGACCTTATGTGACTCTCTCTTCATAAATTTAACACAATGATGTGAGCGTAGAAAGAGGATGACCCAATTGACATGGATTTTGGCTTTAGTTAAGTTGAGTAAACCGTTGCAAAATGGGCATCATATCATACGATTAATGTAGATCAAAATAAGTTTCAAAGCAATCACTTCCTTCACTTATATTAAACAAGCATTGATATAGGAAAATTATTTTCAAAATACAAGCTTTGATTTTCCTGGTATTTGTTATGCTATACTTCCTTCACTTGTATTAAAAAAGTATTAATATGATGCAAGCTTTAATTTTTCTGGCATTTTTTTTTCTGAGAAGAGCTTGTTTAGGTTAGAAGGATTAATCTTCATACTTTTGAAATAACTTGTAAAATTCATAAATTCTTCTTAGGTTTTAGGTTTATGGTATTGCTTTTATGATCTCTCTATTGAGATTTTTGTTTGCTTGCAAGCAGCACATTTTCTTGTTCTAGCCGTCCGGTACTGGTGTATAATGCTATACTTGTAGTTCCACAGCCAATTATACAACTGCTGTTACAGGCTAGTGTATGAGATGGGAACTGGATCTATGGAAGGTCTTTTTCGGAGCTTTGATGGGGGCCTTCTTGGCAAGTTTTTTTAAATTAAATTTTTATGAAATACATTTAGTACAATTGAATTATTGTTTTAAAAATGTGACAACAACTTGGAAAGAGGTTTGCAGTTTTGTGTTTTCTCGTTCATACTTGAGTTCTTAAGCCACATCACATGAGGTTGCGAGGCATCTGTCATTCAAAGACCTCATACTATAAGAGATTTTAAGACATCTGTTTTTCACCTTTTTTTTCAATATTTGCAGATTGTGGTTTGGAGATTTCTTCAGAGATCAAATGGTTCAGATGTCATGGCAACGAAACAGGCCTTGCTTTTCATTGTTTTGCTTCAGTACATTCCTAGGTTTCTTCGAATTTTTCCCTTATTTTCAGAAATGAAGAGGACAACTGGAGTCTTTGCTGAAACTGCTTGGGCTGGCGCTGCTTGTTATTTGCTAATGTACATGCTTGCCAGTCATGTAAGTGCCATTTAGTTTGATAGCCTTGCCTCATTGCTGGATATTTTCCCTAAATTTATTCTGACTTGTCATTTTATAGATGCCATGTTTAACACATTTCTATTAGTGGGTCTGCGTGTTCATGTGCGTTTCCTTTTATCTTGTAGGCATTGTTATGGTAGAAATTTGAGTATGCTAATCATATTTTTCCCCCTCCTCTAATATGGGTATAGCTATGCTTTTACTTTTGACTATGTGTTATGTACGCGTTTACCATATACTTGTTCCGGTCCTACTCAAATAACTAGATCAGCCGTACATTTGCCTGCTCCACTTGAATTAAGTAGAGTGACCCTACCAATTCATTACAGAATTATTGGTTTAGGGATCAGATCAGTTGACTTCTATGCTCTTAAGCGTTTAAACTGAGGGAGGGACCAAAAGGCAATAGATTGGCTGAATCCCTCATGGACGTTAGTTTGTATATTTTGGATGTTTTCTCTATTATAAGATATTATTCCTAGTTTGTATTATTTCATATTCCTATTTGGCAGGATTTTCTTCTTCTCTTCATATTTAGGCTTAATTATAAGGATCCTAATTAAGCTTTGATTATATGGATGCTTATTAAGGGAAAATAATGTCTATATATATGTTATTTTATATTTATTATTCTAAATAAGAGAGTGATTAAAAGATGTAGTCTTATATTTTCAACATGGTATTAGAGTCTACTTCTACTAGGGGTAAGCACAGGTCAGAGTAATCCAAAGAACAGAAAATCTCTAGATCCAATTCAAAAATCAGAGATATCAAATTTAAAATGTCTAGATCTGAACCGAATAAAAAAACCTTTGAATTGTATTGCTATGATTTTTTGGAACAATTTTTGAAGATCTGGTTCAGACAAGAAAAGATCGGAATAATATGGAGATCCAAAGATTCACTCTTTTATTTTCAAAAAAATTAATGAACCATAAGAAAATAAGTCACAATATTCTTGTTTGAACATTAACATCAATGGAAAAATAAAACCAACTTCATTATGTAACAATTTAATTTTCCAAAATTGAAATTTCTCAGCAACATAATCTTCAAATGTTGGAAAAATAACACCATGTAATTGGACTTATAAAATTATAAGCTCAATATATTTTTAATATAATATTTAAAATAGTTCTTTTTTATAATATATATATAATTGTGTACAGTAAAATTATAAATAATAAAATAAAGGCAAGTTTCAGTTCTACAATTTGGAGCAGTTTGGGTATCTATTAGCTAATCTCTAGATCTGACCCCAAACATAAATGAAAATTGGATCAGTTTGTTTTAGAGCCAAAATATTTTGGGTCTATTCAGTTCTAGTACTTCCCAATTCAGAACTTTGAATTAGTATCAGAATCTTTGAAATTCGCACTCACCCTACCTTTCACTACAAATGCTTTCTTCTAATGATTATCCTCTAGTATTATCTATTTATGGTATCCTAGTTGATTTTATCTATAACAAGTCGCACATGATTAACATTTGTGCTCCAACTTGTTGGAGTATTATGAGATATTATTCCTAGTTTGGATCATTTCATATTCCTATTTTATAGGATATTCTTCTTCCTATTTAGGCTTAATCATAGGGATCCTAATTATGCTTAATTATAGGGATCCTGATTAGAGGAATTACAATATTTTATGAAGTAAATTAATTTCAATATATGTTATAGTTATCATTCTAAATAAGAGAGTGATTAAAGGATTTAATTTTATATTTTCAGTGGTTTCCTTCCCTAAATACTTGATTGTTTGCTATTACTTACGGTCTGTCTTTATTTTTGTGATTTTCAGTCAGTTCTACAATGATCCATTGAGAAAATCAGCCATTTTTTTCCTTGTACTATTGCAGATAGTTGGTGCATTCTGGTATTTGTTAGCTGTAGAGCGGCAAGACACATGCTGGCAGAGAGCTTGTGAAGAAAAAGGCATGTGCAATAAGAATTTCTTATATTGTCACAATCAACATATAGATAGTTATCCATTGCGGGCCAACATCAGCAGTGATTTTCTCAAGCTAAGATGTGAAGCAAAAGACGAAGATGGGCCATTTGATTATGGAATCTACACTAATGCCTTGTCATCTGGGATTGCATCAACTATGAACTTCATCTCTAAATACTGTTACTGTTTGTGGTGGGGGCTTCAGAATTTGAGGTAAAGTTCACCAACTTCACTTTTTAGTTAAGTGTTTATGGGTCTGAATATATATATTCGTTCTCATTTCAATTATAACTTCAGCGTGTTAACAGTTGTACCATTAGAATAGAGTAGGTCACTTATTTCTTGTATGAGAGCTTAACTTCTAACTAGAAAGGACAGTTTTCCTTCATTATCTGCCTTTCTTTTTCAAACTTTTTGGAGTTGAGTTGCTGCATTCTTCTTTGTCAGTTATTTGCAAGTGATAATCAGCTTTTTTTATTAGGTTTCTGATTTGCATCGAGTGAGATTGGATGAGAATATGGAACTAAAGAAAGTTCATGTTGGAAAGTTGTATGTTTCCCATTGACCTTCCCTTTTGTGGTTCAAGGCCAAAAGACATTTACTGAAGATTTCTAGTCATCCATTAGAATGAAATTAAAGCATATTCAGAATATTATCATTTTATGTGCTCGGGCCATGATACATTAAATGCTGCAGATTGCAATTACAGGTGGACCTTGCAATTGCTTTCTTTCCCATATAAGCCCACCTTTGTTGTCATAATGTGTTTTTTATTTGGCACATTAGGTCATATGTACCTGTTGTATAGTGTGAGATTTCTTTTTGCATAAAAAGGTCAATCCTGAATCCCAGGCTTGTCATTCATGTCAACTAAGACGGTTTCCTTTCCACTAAGAACGATTATTTGTTATTTGATGAACATGGTTAAGGTGGTGTTTGATAAAATTGAAGTGCTAAAAAGTTGTTGAATAACACAAGTACTCAAATTTTTAAGTGCTGAATGTGTAAGCTGTTTGATAAATTTAATTGCTAAAAAGTTATGAATTTTTAAAAGAATAAGTTAAAACTTTTAACTTATTATTAATTAAATAAATTAAGTTGTTTTAAATTGTGTTATCGAACTTAACTTAAAGTGATTAAGTGTTTAAAGTATTAATTTAAGTAATAAATTAGGTTATAAAGTACCTTAACACCTTGTCAATTAGCACAGATGTCCTTGTGTTAGTATTTTGAGGAATCTACCACTGGAGGTGACAAATCAGGTTTAGGTTTTCTGTCAACTTGTATGTATAAGGGGTTAGAATTGACACAATCATGATATGGATAACTAATCATGTCAAAACTTAAACCCAAACATGATATGACTATGATACATGTTCAACATGATTAATAAATGGATGATATGGTTAACTGGAAAATAAACAAATCAGCACAACACAAAAATGTTCAATTGGGTAAATAGGTAGCAAATTAACAAGACATGAATAAGTAATACTGAATCATAAATTGTGTCATAAATGGGTCATGTAAGTTAGCAAGTTGGCATGAACATGACATGATACTTTTTCATGTCATTAATGGGTCAACATGATTTTCAGTTGAATACAATTATACTAAACGAAAACTTGCTAATTTCATATCATATTCATTTGTGTTTGTGTCTCGTGTCTAGAATTGCTATCTCTAGTATCTACTATCAAATCAATGAATAAAATTATTGCACGTTTTCACAAAAGTAGAGCTAGCATCTCTAAAATGGTTTTTGACTCTTCAATGCATTTTTGTATTGTCTGATTTTCAGCACGCTTGGCCAGGGGCTTCAAACCAGCACCTATCCAGGGGAGGTGATATTTTCCATATTGCTAGCTATTTTTGGGCTTATTCTTTTTGCACTTCTAATTGGAAACATGCAGGTAAGTGTGGCTTTTATATTTTTGGTTGTGTTTCTGCTATAGAATAACTTGGGATTAAGGCTCTTTTCATTTATTTCTGTATAGAATCCTCTTTGGCTGCTCCTTTCTATGAATATTTGACTTTCCTTTGCAGCAAAAATTATTCCTAGATAATTGGAAGCCGTATATCTTTAAATCTAGTGAAGAAAAATAGTAGTTAAGGAGAAAACTAAAGTATACAAGTACACAGAATTTAACTTGACTGCACTGAATGCTATTGAAGATATGACTTTTAATGTTTCTTCTTCTCCATCTACTCTCTCACCTGACATCTTTGATTTAAACTAGATTATTGACATTCTGGTAAAATCTAAAATGTTAATAGCGTCTGATATGCCAAGATTCCTTTATTTTTATTGGAAGAACAAATTTAATAAAGATCAACAAGATGGTTAAATATAGGGTGTAGGGTGGGGGGGAGGAGATTCTTGAAATGATTGTGTTGTTTGCATATGCTATCTACATGTGTATTAGTGGGAAAACTAACCTGTTTGATTTTTTTATCTTGTTTCTGATTGGGATCAATTGTGAAATTATTGTTCATCCTGAGTGAGTAATGTGTGAGTTTTGAATTCTTAAAGCACATCGAATTTGCGAACATTTTCAGAGTTATGCTATTCATGCAGACCTATCTTCAATCACTCACTATTCGCTTAGAAGAAATGAGAGTTAAAAGGCGTGACTCTGAACAATGGATGCATCATAGGTTGCTTCCACAAGATCTCAGGGAACGAGTGAGGCGCTATGACCAGTACAAGTGGTTAGAAACACGAGGTGTGGATGAAGAGAGTTTAGTGCAGAGCCTGCCTAAGGATCTTAGGAGAGACATCAAACGGCACCTCTGTTTGGCGTTGGTGAGGAGGGTAAGTTCCCTAGCATCTATTTAGTCCATATCTGTCCCACAGGATGTCTCAGTTTGTTCGTTCATCATGCATTGAAGCTTCAGGATCAAAATTAAATAGGAGGGAGTAAAAGAATAAAATATAAAAGCAGCGGCATTCTTGTGCCTTGAAATTTACAATGGTCATGCAAATGGTGTTGGAACGTCACTTTGCATGAACCAATTTGCTTGTGCTATGCTGCTTAACATTCCAATGCATTTTTCATGTGGGATTACATTGATCAATAAATTTATAGATATATTCTAAATCAATAGTAGTATCCCAATTCTGGTTTTGTTAGCTCCCTGAATAAATGAATGATATGATGAAAATTTTGTACGTGATGTTGCTCACAAGCTTCCCCTAAATCTGATCCATTGCTATCTGACTTCAACCGTAATCTGAATGGAGATTGGGAACATTGCCTAGTTGATTGTCTGATCTGGTATTTGCCTTTAATTTTTTTGACAAACTTAATTCATGGTTAGACACAAGGAAACTTAATTTGTGGCATGTAGGATGATGTTGAGATTCCTTTTTCAACATCGTTGAATAATAAATAAAGCAAGCAATGATCTTGCTTGTGGTATAAGCGTATACTTCAAACACCACCTGGACAAGATTTCTTTCCCATTTAACTGTTGGTGCAAGCCGCATCCTGATTTGGTAGTTTTTATGGATGATTCCTGAATTTGGCAGGTTCCTCTTTTTGAGAATATGGATGAGAGGTTGCTCGATGCCATTTGTGAGCGGTTGAAACCTAGCTTGTTCACGGAGAGTACTTACATTGTTCGAGAAGGAGATCCAGTTGATGAAATGCTTTTTATCATACGTGGCCGGCTCGAAAGTGTAACCACAGATGGTGGGAGGAGTGGCTTCTTCAATCGTGGTTTGCTAAAAGAAGGAGATTTCTGTGGTGAGGAGCTTTTGACCTGGGCATTGGATCCTAAATCTGGAGCCAATCTCCCGTCTTCCACTCGCACAGTGAAAGCATTAACAGAAGTGGAGGCTTTCGCCCTTATTGCTGAAGAATTAAAATTCGTGGCAAGTCAGTTCAGGCGTCTACACAGTAGGCAGGTTCAGCATACCTTCCGTTTTTACTCGCAGCAATGGAGGACATGGGCTGCTTGCTTTATTCAAGCTGCATGGCGGCGCTATTCCAAACGCAAAAACATGGAGCTTCGTAGGAAGGAAGAAGAGGATGAAGTAGAAGCAGATGAAGCTCGGAGCAATGCAGGCGGTGGTTCATATAGTATAGGTGCCACATTCCTGGCTACCAGGTTTGCCGCCAATGCTCTTCGTGGTGTTCACCGGAATCGTAATGCAAAAACTGCTAGGGAATTGGTGAAACTACAGAAACCACCGGAGCCTGACTTTAGTGTTGATGCTGATTGATATCTTGTAATTTACCAGAAACTTGTGAGGTTTCTATCCTATAACATGCTCACCATGGTGTACATGACATAACTTCCGCATTTTCCTACCCAAGACCGGTCTGTTCAGTAAAACCAGTGAAATCTAGTATTTTAAATGTCAATGAAAATTGTGGTATAAGATCTATAATGTAGCTACATATTTTTTATTAGACATGTTGGATTTTTTTTATTATTGTGGAATTTCTTTCGTTTTTTCTTAAAAAAAAAAAAAAAGCTATGAATCGTTTTGACGGTCATGGCAGGGGGGACTATGATTTTGTTTGATCGGATCATTGAGAAAAACTGAAAGTCAAACATTTTGTATTGGCAAACCGTTCTGATTGGTTTTTATTTAGTTTCATTCGGCTTTTATGGTGTATTCTATTTGATGTTTTTTTTATTATTATTTTGGAGATAATTAGCTATATGAAAAATGTTTAAAATTTTTTTGAAAAAATAAATTAAAAGAATAAAAGAAAATTGAGGTTAAAATCAACCTAGTTCGGTCTTATTCTTCCAACTCTTTTTTTCCCTTCTTTTCCTCTTCTTTTATTCTTCAATAGTATATAGCGTATAGTTTGATTGTGCAGTTGTATTTTTCTTGTATTTTTATTTATTTTTATTTGTTAGATTTTTTATGATAAATATATATAAATAAATATATATCATATGATTTAATATATCATATGTTATATATTTATTTATTAATATATATCATATAATATATAATATATACTCATAATACATATATAAATATATTATATGATATTTTTTGATAAATATATGTATGTATTATATATTTCATATGTTGTATACGTATTTGTCAATATATCATGACATATGATAAAAATTTTATATTATAACATATATATTAGTAAATTCATTTAATTTATATTATATATATATTATATAATATATATAGTAAATATATCTATTAATAAAAATAGATAATATAAAATTTTCATAGTTTTATATAATAATGAAAATAACATCAAATGGTAGCATCAATGTGCATAGTACGAGCATTCTTTTTTAAAATAGTCAATATAATAAACCGATACATTCAAATTTTCCTAATATGAAAAATTTCTAATTTCTACAATTTTTAATATAAAATATTTTAAACTATTTATTAATATTGAATACTATTATTGATAATAAATAATTTTAGAATAAATATTTTAGTTATTATTTTTAGATTTTAAAAATTGAATAATATTTTTAATTAAAATATATTTATATTCATATATTTATCACAATAAAGAAAATAAAAAATAATTAAAAGATAATAGATGACAAAAATAACAACCAACAAAAAAAAAAAAAGATAAACAACACAATCAAGAAGAGTAGGAAGAAGAGGAGGAAAAGGAGGAAAAGAAGAAGCATATGATAAGGAAGAGAAGAAGAAAAGAAAAATAAGGAAGAGAAGAAGAAAAGAAAAATAAATGAATAGAGTGGTTTTTAAGAATTTTTATTTAATATAATTAATAAACAAAGGATGTAAAAATAAATTATATTAGAAAAATGATAAAATAATTAGAAATCAAATTTACATAATTTTAAAAGACATTTAGAAAAAGTAGGTGGTTATTAGTCTTCTTTTAAACCTATTTCAACGAGATACTATTATTGCTGTATTTATTTTAAAAAGACGGTTATTAGTCTTTTTTTCCCTTTTAAAATAGTGATTTTGGAGTTAATTGTCAAAAGTAACTCTTTTTATTAATTTATATATATATACTTTCAAGACAATTTTAAAACAGGAATTAATCAAATGAAATTAACATGGAGGAAATGGGGTAAAAATAGTTCATTCATTAATACCTTTTTGAGATAAGAGGAATGTAATTTTAAAGACAAAATTAATACGAAGTAAAAAATTTAAAATCATGGAAAATTATTTGTATGCTCAAATGTATTTCTAACTAGTTGTCGGTTAACTATTAGCTTTTGGAATTGACAATTAACCATAATTTTTCAATCTAATTGGAGGATTTTAATTTGATTGTTTTGATCAAATCATCTAATAACAATTGTAATTATTTTGCTCATCAATTGATATTTCTATTGATTGATTAGTATATGTATATAATTATATCAAAAACTTTACTAAATTCCTATACCAAGCATCGTCGTAAAAATACAAGTTGCTAGTGGTAGGGTCAAACACTAGGAACTCTAATTCATGTTAACTACAACAAAGCAAAATTTAATTGGTTATTTAGAAAAATGGAGAGGTTGATAGATTTTTGTTTTAAAAACTTGAATAATTAATGAACTATAAAACAATGGTGCAAAAGTAAAGGAAGCACTTTTAATAGTAAAATCCTTAATTATTAAAAAATAGGGATGCATTTAGGAGGTATGATGCTAAATGAGAAAAATCGATTAATGAGAAATAATTAAATTACTTTTAAGAAATGATTATCATATGTATCAAAAACCTTTTTTCCAAAGTAGTAATGATTAATTAGCAACAATATCATCCTACTTTCATAGTGAAAATATAAATTCATAAAGTTCCATCGTAGTATTAATCCTCATGAGCAACAATCCCTGTTCCTAGGTGATAATCATTCAAGCATATCAATGCTATTTGATTAATCAGTCCTTCTTCCAAAACAATTAATATAACCTAAGTGAACAATTAAGTCTATGAGTGGCCAATTCATAAATAAATTGAACATTCATTAAAATCAATAAAGACATGTGAGAATTATTTAGCTATTGGCATCAACCATTCCATATTCATACAAACATCATCCAATCTTAAATGTACCCTAAGGTGCTTAAACATTACAAGTTCAAAAGTAAAAAGTATGAAATAAGAAGAGTTAAGAAATGTCATAGACATATTGTAAACTAAGGAACAAAAGAGATAGATTGATTAGTGGTTTGGTAGTCTTGAATCTTCAAGCTTAATAACAACTAATCTTCATCTTCTTTTCTTCAAACTTCTTCTTCAACTCCCTTTGAAATTTGTAAATTAGATAAAAATAATGGAAAAGTATTTAGATTCCTCTTTTATCAAATAAGTTTTTTCCTTAAATGTAAAATATAATCCTTAAATGGAAAAAAAGACCATGAACCTTAAAAATGTAAGTGTCTCTTCTTCAAAATAACAAGAAAAATAACTATATAAATGTACCCATAACCTAACTACAATGAAATGATCCTAAACATTCAAAAAATGCATCAATGGTCAATAAAAGGGTGCAAAAATTGAATGGAAATGTTATGTAGTCAAGTTATATGACTCATGTAAGTTTCTCACAAGTCATGCAAATGCAAAATGAGAGAATGTGTCACGCCTTACCGTAACATGCTCCCGTAAAATAATTAATGATCTCCAATACGTGGAAACCACTAACTACTCTACAAGGGATTTCTATGAATTTTTTTTGTCTAATTTAATAATCTAATTTGTGTTTACCTGTAAATGAAATAGTAATGCATCGTTTTAGGCTTTGCGGAAGACTTAGTCCCTGTGTTACATTTTTAAAATTGCTGCTAACAGATTAATTTAATTAATTACTTAACTTTGTTC